>CM070833.1:14229313-14366574 GCA_036326025.1 Chrosomus eos
TTTTGTCCTATGGCATGCTTCGGCCTGCTTTGAATGTGCTGGTGCTGGTGCTACATAGGCAGCTACCTTCTAAGGAAACATCCTAACCATCATAGAACAAAAAAAAAAAATATATATATATATATATATATATATATATATATATATATATATATATATATATATATATATATATATATATATATATATATATTTGCACTTGAATTCAACAGTAGTTTGATGTTGCTATAGGCATTGTGTGCTATATTCTAATTGTACTATTTAATTGCATTTGCATTTTATAAATAAAAGTGTATTTATTGATTTATTAAAAAGAAAGTCTCTTGTCTTGGAAAAACTGCATATATAAGGACGCCTAAGTTTTAAAGTGTGGTGTCAAGACATTTTACTAGGTATTCCAAGCTTTAAAATATTTTAACAGAAGTTGTTACATTATTATTATTTTTTTTTTTTTTCTGAGTCATGTAAATTCATTGGTTAAAAGGAGCAAGGGGGCTAAAAAGCTGGAGCTAGGGGGGCTTCAGATATTATTGTGGACAATGGGCCTTGGAGTCAAAAAAGTGAGAATTGAGAAAAGTGAGAACTACTTATGCAAAAGTTGCATGTGATGCTGCCTTAGAATTTGGCCAAATTTAGATATCCTAGGAAACAGAATAATTAAAACTCTTACCTTCAGAACAGCATTGAGATGCTCTACAATGCTTTTAAATACTGCCTTTTGTAGGCATAAATAGGGAATGTGGGTAATAATAGCCACATTAGACTGAAACTTTGATTGATCTGTTCCATGCGGTTGAGTATATATCCATATTTCACCCATGAGTTGAGTCAAGCAACTGACTGTATGTAGGAGCTCCTGAAGCAAGAAGGGGTGTGTGCGGAACAGCCCAGCAATTTCAATAAAACACATGATACGATTGAGCGAACTGACAGAAGAAAATTCAAACAATGATGTAGTGACATTAAGTGCACCAGTAATTATTTTATCTCCCTGGAAAATAACTATGGGCTGTAAGAATATTCTTACAGATGATGGGTGATGTGTTTGCATGCGAATGAGTCTGCTCATGTCTTTTTGTGTAAATGAATACCCCGATTTCGTATTGTTCTCTAATTATGCTGCCCCCTATAGGAGAAGGAGAGAAAAGCTTCAGGCACACTTGAAAGAGACTCGTAGCCAGAAAAACTACAACCTCAACTCATCCAGCCTGGCCCCTAAACCCAGCCTTAGGCCCCAGCAAGGCCTGCAGATCCAGAAAGTAAGTTCCTCTGGCCCTTTTTATGACTGGCATCAATTTATGTTTTGTATCAGAATGGTACATGGATATTCTTAAACTGGAATGCATCAACATCTTGCCTTCCATTGTGTCTCTACTAGTGCATTCAGACTTTAAAAGACCCTAGGAAAATTGCTTTTTTGAAAATGCCATTTTCTGTGTTGACGCATTTCCAATTGAAACAGGAAACTTGGAGGGGACATATCAAAGGGATTTTCTTTTTTAAGAAAATTCCTAAAAGTATTTTGGGCTTACAGTTTCAGTCTGTCAATTGAGTCTAAATAAGACCCCAAAACGATTCCATTGCCTGAGAGAACCTTTAATGGGTAAGTTATTCAGTGCCTGATTACAAAAATCCTAGAAAATCACCTGATGCACTGCATCTGAGCTATGTTATTATGGCCATATATGGTTTAGAAATAATATTTTAAGCTAACTTAAGATTATGAAATTATACATTTCTATGGGGGGCTTATGGTTTGCAAGATATGTGCTAGCCTAGCTTATCACTAGCCAATTAGTTGCCTTGCTTAGCCTAAATCCTGCACAAATGTTTAATCATTACTCAAAACTCACTTATTTTCTGAATGTTATCATTCTTGAGTTGTGTTCTGTATTCTGTTAATTCTTGATTCTATTCTGCTGTATGCTGCTTTGTCTCTATAATTCTGTTATAACTATAACTGTTCTGTATTCTGTTACTCTAACCTACTTATTATTTTTGTTTGTCATCATTGTCTACCTTATGTTAAAGCGTCCTTGAGCACTGGAAAGGAGCTATATAAATAAAATGTATTATTATGGGCAGGGATGGCAATTGATAGGAATTCAACGATTCCGATTCCATTATCGATATTGCTTATCGTTCCAATTCCTTATCGATTCTCATTGGGTGAGGGAATAAGTACAAATTTGTTTGTATTAACACGCTTTAATATCTGATCAGAAGACAGCACAGAGTATTATAGGTGTGAATCTACACTGGCCTCACGGTTTAGTTCGACTACGATTATCATGTCATCGATTCAGTTCAATTCAATATCTCGATGCATTACGATGCACTGCATCCTCAATTTTCAATTTTTCTTCAAAAGTGATGTGTGCATGCGTGTTCGCCTATTCGGGAAGTCGCAGTTCATTCCAGTCAGTGACATACCAGTTTATGTTTCATGGGACTAAAGTCTGTTTACCCCATTAAGAAAATTAAATTCATTTTGTTTTGAAGAAATGTTCATTTAAAAGCAGCGCTCATTCGCGGGCATCAACCGTCAACGAGTCCGCTGTTGAAGGTGACGATCATCCATTTATAATCACGAATAACAAAACAGAATACTTGTAATTTGAATTGACCATTGGGTGCGGGTACTTAAATCAGATAAAATTATTGGGGCGGGTGGCTGATTTGTTTTTGGCTGCGGATCCGGGTGATATTGGAGCTCATGCTTACTCTAAAGCAGTCAGACTCTGCAGGCGTTGTGGTATTTCAAGTTAGTGGTATTACCTCATGCATATTCTATTTGTGCGTGACGTGACATGTATTCTCCAGGTCGTGCTTACCAGGTAGTTCATAAAAGCCGAAATGTGTCCAGATGTAGGCTTTTAAAGTAGTTTGAGCATTTTTAGTTACTCACACTCGCGTCAAATGAATTGCATGCTGTGTGGCCAAATGCATGCTACAGCAGTCAAAAGTATGAATGGCTCATAACTCCTAAACCATCAGACATAGGCTCAAGTGTCTTATATCATTGGAATCCAGTTGGCTCAAGGTGGACAAAACGAATGTACCCGCATTTGCTCGTCTATTTTTTTAATTTTTGGGGGGGGTATTTTATATTTTGTGAAAACAGCTCATGATGTGGTTTGCGCAAAAATCTTTTTACGCATGTGCTTGAACCCCGATAATTGCTGCTCGCAGCTATATTTATTATGTTTAATTATACATTTTAACATGTTAGGGACAATCAACAGGCAGAAAAAAAAGTTGTTTGACACCATAAACCATGATTTGCTACTTGCTACTTGCAGGCTGTAGTAGGGGGAGGAACATTCTCATTCTAGACAGCATTTGATTGGACATACATTTGTAGTGCACGATGGGTTATGAGTATTTTTTTATACATTCTCACAAAAGACAGATTATATAAAAATGTCAATGCATTTATCTATCAATGTTGTTAAATGTTAGATGTACTCTAGCATAAAGTTGGCCTCAAAGCTAAAAGACTTGAGCCACTTTTCCACCGTCGGACCGAACGGTTCCAAGTCCGGTAAAGAATGGTTCCAGTTTATGACTTGAGCTTGGTTCAGCACGGCCCGATTACAAACTGTTCTCGCCTTGAAACCGTGCTAATAGAATGCATCTCAGGATTGGTCATTTGTCTGTTGCATGGCTGCTTTCTCTGCCAGTTTCTTCATGCGCGCTATTTGTTAAAGAGCTGTTTGCTATTTGCGCGCTAACAAGTTAATTATACATACATCTCCTCTATATACATCTCATACGTCTGTAAACACTTAAGATGAAGAGAGATAAAGCGCAGCTGGTATCGGTGTACCAGTACTGAGGAATAGTTATAATTAAATATTTCAGTATATATATATATGTATCGAAAACTTTATTTTTTTCGTCAACACTTAAGAAACCTAAAAGATTAATAGCCCCATAAGCCACCCCCTTGCTCCGCCCCTGATGTGAGGGACTTTGAATTTTGTCTTGGACAAAGGAGGTCTTGAAGTCAAGAAGGTTGAGAACCACTGGAATAGAAGCCACAAAACTCCAAATTTGTTCTCATGTAGTTGTTATATGTAGTCAGGTTCTATCTGATAGTGATCCAATCACTGAAAATACATGTTTAATGGGGTTTCTGAGACAAATCCCATCACATCTCTTGCTCATCAGCGAGTAAAACTAAGAACAGCTGACGCTTTACACCACTCAGCTCGTTGTAATGAGGCTCTGTCACAGCTATTCAGGGTTTGTAAGTCTCAGAGGACAGCCACACTAATAATGGTAGTCATGCTAGTCCATCACTGAGGTTTGTGATTACTGCATCATTCTCTGTCTCTCCAGCTCAGAAACGCTGTGCCAGTCCAGTGTCCTAGTGAATGTAGACAGTGCATCCTGTTGAGAGATTTGGTTAATATTCGTCACTTTCTCAATCGCACCACTAGCCGATCCATCACAGATAAGCCGATACAGGCTATTTGCATGGCAAACACAATGGTAATTTGAATGTCACTCAAACCCAGTGAGATGTTTAATCGTTACAGCAATCGCACACTGTCAGAAGACATGCAAATGCCAGCCAAAGCAATCAAAACTAGGCCAGTGACAAGCACAGGCCTGTTTTTGACACATAATGTAAGTTTGTTTTTTCATGACAACATTTTTTTCTTTCAGTAATTATATGAACTGCAGTGAATGTAGGATGAAGTGACTTGTCAAACATTTTACACATATTTGAATTAGAGAAACCCCTGGTAGCAATATCTTTGAAACTTATAAGATTACTAATGTAAGATATGTTTCCATCACATTTCAATGTCGGCCCTAACCTGTGCCTCATATATATTTCATATGCACCCCAATTTGTCTAGTGCACCTTTTGCTGAAAGTTCAACCAACAGACATATAAACAAAGATTTATAATACACAGGTAACATACAACCTGTCTGGTCTAGAATGATATTTTAGGCTGATGTTTGCCATGTAAATGTGAATTATTTGTTGTTAGCTTTGCCCCTGTATACCACAAAATTTTGATTATTATGGATGTGAAATATACCATTCAAACCGTTGACGTGTGGCTAACATGAGGGTGAGCATGTAGAGCAATTCGCAGATCTCTAAACCTTGTCACATTTAACACATTTACTCCAGATATTACTCTCTGGCATGACATTTAAAACAATTACCATCTAACTTGGGACACATCATGCAGATTGCACAAGCTCTAGCTATGTCATAATGGCTAAATTAAAACATCCATTATATTAACATCCCCTCCTAACAGTCCTTCTGAGGAACCAGCATGTATTCAGCCTAATGCAACTATGTTCAAATCAGGTGCATCGAAAACCTTTGAACATAAACACGTGTTAAGTTCCAATGAGCTCATTATTCCCCATGCATCTATTCGCCTCTGTATAACAAAGCTGCATAACAGCTGTATAACAAAGTCATGCTGTGAGGAACTCGCTCATATAGCTTTGATATATGCCATGATGTCTGAGGTGATCTCTGCTTTGCTACTTAGAAATATTTTGAAGAGTTTTTTTTTTTTACAAGTCTCAATTTTCAGCTATTTTGTACCCCCCCCCCCCCCCTCCCTCTCTCTCTCTCTCTCTCTCCTCTCTCTCTCTCTCTCTCTCTCTCTCTCTCTCTCTCTCTCTCTCTCTCTCTCTCTCCTCTCTCTCTCTCTCTCTTCTCTGTTCCTTGGATGCATTTACTAAGCAGTTTGTTGCTTGTATGGTCCAAGATTACATTTTTTGTGAATTTCCGTCAATAACTTTCATAAAACAATAGAGCTACGGGACATTAATGTTAATCAGATTTTAAAAATGAGATTTCAGGCTATGTACAAATTTGACAGCTAAGCCTCTCCAAGCCTGTTTGTTTACAAGCATTTTCTGGGAATGTAGGTGGCTTCCAGATCACAAAGATGCTTTCAAAAGATTTCGGACAAAGTCATTTTTGATCGCCTGAACATGTTCTTTTGAGTGTGGTCAAAGTGCATCTCTAACGAAAAAGAAATTGACTGCTTCAGTAATGATAAGCTTCTAGCTTTTCTAATAGTTACACATGTGATAAAGCATTGAACTTACACTCAGAAATTACCATTTACATCTTAGAATGAATCAGACAGCTTTTTCAAACCTGTTGCATGTGAAATGATTTTTTTTAATGTATTGTTTTTTGTAGCACTCTGAGTCATATATATATATATATAATATATATATATTGTTTTATATATATATATATAACTATTGCTAGAATATGTTTGGGTTTGAGAAAAAATATATAATTCAACTGATGTTTTAATTTCATGTTTCACATGTTTCAAGCACTACAGAATGACCATTTTAGCAAACCATATTATTTACCTTTTCTGAATATGTGGCTTTTAGTTTTCTCTCTGAATTCACATAAATCTGATATTAGTCAGAATGTCTTCCACCACATCCTATCACATATTCATTTCTACTATTTCTCTGGCTCCCCTTTTTCCTTCTGTATACATTTATTTTTTCTCTCTTTATAGCTCCTTCCCACTCACCTAATATTTTCAATAGCACATTCACTGTCATGAATCTCTTGATCATACAGCTATGCAATTCATATTAACATAGAGAGAAAGATGGCCATAACAACGTAGCACAACATAACTGGCTAAATGTTAGCTAAAGTCTAGTAATCATAAACTTTTTTTATTTTTTTATTAAAAGATAAAGTTGTATGTAAATGTTTTAAAATATATAAAACATTTTAAATGTGCCCATGGTATTGTTTGTGGGTTACATTTCACATATGTATTGTCAGCTTACTCAGTCCATGTTTGAAAAAAAAAAATGTCACGCTTGCATATGTCATTTCTTTGTCAAGGCAGTGTCAATATTTCACAGACACAAGACGTTTCCTCCAAGCTACTGTTATATCACAAATGAAAAAAGTCATGTAGGGTGGGATGTTACATGACGCATTCGAATCATAATGTAAAGATGCTCCCAGTCATAATTTGCAGAACGGAAAATAATGAGTTACTACATTATGCACATACACTGCATATTTTTAAGCAATCACAATAAAGTTAAAGTGTTTATGTAGCTCAAACAGTAGAGCATGCTTTGCCTAGCCATGGCAAAGCCATGAATTGGATTCCCAAGGAATGCTTAATTAATGAAATGCATTGAACAAGATGCAAAGAGGGCTACATCTGCATCATGGTACTCTTTGTATGTGGGATAGTTCAATGTGCAAAAAACGTGAGGCCAAGGCACTTGAGAATGTAGAAAGTTTTTATTCATGGCTACTGTTTTAAAAACATTCACATATGTGGATCCACATGTTTGTTCACATTTTCATAGTTTTTCTACATTCTCAATTTTTTCTGCATGAAATGTAAGTTGCTTTGGAAAAAGTGTCTGCTATAGGACTGCAACAGCGAATCGATAAAATTCGATTATTAAAAGAGTTGGCAACGTATCGATTCGTTTGTCGCGCGATTATTACGCCAGTCAATAATTCGCAGAGATGTTAGAATAAAAAAAGTTGAGCGTGGAGCAGAACTTTTTTTTTCTTTTTTCGATTAATCGGAAAAATAATCGACAGATTATGCCGATTATTAAAATAATCGTTAGTTGCAGCCCTAGTCTGCTAAATGTATAAATGTAAATGAGGTTAGAAAAAGGATGGGTAAAAAACAATAGGTCTCTACTGCCACTGCACATTGTTCCCACAGTTCCATTAGAGAAAGCAATTGGGACATTGCTTGCATTTACATAGTCCTGAAAGTGAAACTCTAGTGCCCTTCTCTGATCCCCCGTCAGCCATCAGTTCTCTTCCTGTACACTCCCTCTCTCTCTTCTCTTCCACTCGACACAGTGAAGTGAAGGTGGGATAGTGGAGGAGATTAAGTATCTCTCTGACATTTAGATCATTGTGTGCATTCTGCCAGAAGCAGAAAAGAGTTTTTATGAGGAATTCTTTCAAGGTGTGAAATTTAAATTAGATTTGTCTGCAGGTTCCATAGAGGTCTGTTGGATTATCTGAACATCAGTGGAAACCGGCCACTGACTATTTGTCAAAGCCAGGGAACAAGACAAAGAGTAGAGCAGATGACTAAGCTTTCTGGATATATTATCCAACTGGGACTGAAAAAAATTGATTCATTAAAAGTTTAGGTGACAGTTCATTGGATCGCCCATAGACAACAGTGTAATATTTAACATTTGTCTTGCATATTGTTTCTTTTGCAGTATTATAAACCCGCAAGGTCCTTGCCACCACTTGGAGGCGCTGTTCGGGAGTCCAGTTTCGCTCAAAGCACTGCTGCCTCTACCAATCCACTGGGCACATTAACAGGAAAACACACCAGGTAGGTATGATAATAGTGATATTGCTTCTTAAACAAATTCTTAATGTCTTCATAAAACCCTTTTTTAAAATCATTCTAAAGACTGCTCTTTTTGCATAATAATTTAATGGCATTGCAAAAAATTTTGACAATGATTATTGTAACGATACAGCATAAAGACCAAGTGCCTCTGTCATAAAGCACTGAAGAGAGAAATTAAATTGCATGCAATACAATGATTGCAGTACATTTACTGAATAGTGCAAACATTAAAATAATAAATATAATTGGCAATACATACATTAATATGCAATTCTGTAATAGGAAAAACATAAGTGGCAACAGTATATGGAGATAAATTTCACTGTGAGGAAATGTAATTTACCAGCCAAGTGTTTTTTATGGTCAGATCTCTGGTGTAATACAATATGGCGGTTTCATGACTTGTTTTGTTCCAAAAGATACAATAACGTTCAGACGTTTAAGGGTCAAAGTCTTGTTCACCAAGCTGCATTTATTTGACTGTAAATACAGGAAAATAAGTAATTGTTACGTATTCTCAGGGTTTGTGTGCATTATGCAGTTCTTATGGTCTGTGTCTGTGTTTTACTCGCAGTGTTTACCTTGTTTCCTCATAGTTACCCTCATTTATATGCATATATACTAATCAGTTTCACCTGATCCCTGTTCCAGCCTTTGTTATCTTGTGTATTTAAACACCCATTTATTGTGTCCTTGCTGAATAAAAGTATTTTTCTATTTTTTTTTTTATCTTACTGACCCCAAACTTTGGAACGCTATCATATGTTTGACAACTCAGAAAAGCTTTACAGAGTGATTTTCAGTCATAATGTGCTCATAAACTTATTGGATAATATTATTTTTACATTGGCTGTAATGAATTGTAACATTGCAAAGTATTTTTATCTGCTGTTTTTCGTTAAAAAAAACTGTTAAATTGCACAGTAAAATTATTAAAAAGTGTGGAGACAACAAATCAGAATAAAGGCAAATACTTATTACAGTCAAATAATTTATAATTTATAATATTAGTGTGAGTGAACTGAAAACATTCGCACATTCTTTAGTTTGTATCAGCACTACAATGACGTGAATCAATACGTGAAAGAAAAGTTACGTTAATTTACCTTAGAGCAAATGTAGGTGTGCTTACTGATGGCAGCACTTTTTGCTATTTACTTAATGATTTGTAAAAAGAAGTAGGCTACTATTTGGATGCTCTCTGGATACTATTATGTGACTGTGGCAGCCATGTTTTAAAATATTTTCTAATAATATCCATAAAATTGCATTTACAACTATCCATATAATTCCACAATAGACTTGCATTGGAAAAGCACAAAAGCTTGTCTGCAAATAAACCGACAGCAACACTTGCAAACAAAAGGTATGATTGCTTAGAAATGTTTTTCAGACAGCTTAGAGAAGGTCTTTGAAATGGAGTTTGTTTGTTGTTTAAGGGTTTAGATTGTTGGGTTTTATTAAATTCATTCATTCATTAAAAAAAAAAAATCATTGGATGATCTTTTGATTTAAATGATGGCTCATCCACACTCAAAGCACGTTTGTGGATAAGAGTTCTGTGTGTCATAGGGTTTTATCGAGGGGTTGGGGGGGTCTTCGATGGCAGAGACAAATCCTTTCAGCCCTGTTTAATCCTCATACTTTCCTCAAACTAAACGTTAAGCCCTGATTCCACTCTGTTTTTGTTTGTGGCTCAGTGCACTCTTGCAATCACATATCTAATTTTTTTTTTCCCATGATGACTTGCAATTTGTTTGCAAACAGCCTTTGCCCCTGTCCCACCCCTCTCCAACTGCTCATGTCTTCAAAGGATCATTACAATGTAACTGATTGCACTTGACTCGGTGTAAGGAAGGACTTAAATATGCAGTGATTTATCTCTCTGTTGGAGACTCATCTCTAAAATCGAGCATGAATTTCTCTTCAGGCTATTTTTTACCAAATAGTTAAATGTGTGCTCCTCACTGTCAGCGGTCTTATAGGTCAATTAATCTACATGTTAATGTGGCCCCATTCAGTGGAGACATATGTACAACATCTCCCTGTAGTTTGCCTAGCAGTATCACATAAATATCTAATTGGCAACAAGGTGACTCATTTGTAATGTGCTCCGTTTTTTAATGATGGAGATAGCCTATATCTAGTACGTTATATGCACATACATATATGTGTAGACAAAATCCTGAATTCCGAAGTGTTGTTTTTATTTTCAGTGTCTTTCTTAGCAAGCTTTATACATTTCCTGCTTTGTAAAACATTCAGCACACCAGATGGAGACAGAGAGAAAGTGTGAGTGTAAAGCATTTAACAATAGGACGCTATAGACTGGGATAGAAATTCTCTGAGAGAAATAAGATTGAGTATCTCTGTTTTACTTTGTTCTGAGTCGTGTGCTATTTTTAGGTTTTCATCACAAAAAAAAAAACATCAGCAGAACAAAGTCAGATGTAAAATCTTTAAAAGATCAGTTTTATTGTATTTATTTATTTGATCAATTGTTTGTTTGTCTCAGTTATTTTTTTAAGTTAATATTTTGTTTTCTTTTGTAAAAAAAAAGAAGTGCCATTGATGTACACTATAGCTGTTTAATCTTAATGTTCTGTTAAGAATTTGTTTTATTTGTTTGTTTGCCTCTTCTATCCAGTCGCTTTCTTTTTTCGTCTGTCCTGTCAAACTTAAAATAAAAATGTAAAATTAAGGCAAAAAACAATACCTTCTAATAATACTACTAATAATAATTAAAATAAAATACATAATTTTAAAATAAATATTGTTGTTGTTGTTCAATTCTCTTCTGATGCTTTTAATATGTTCATCTGGCTTGTCAAAGCCCCACACCAAGATATTATTATTTATCCCTGAGTAAACATGCACTCTTCAGATTTGATCTGTTTCTCACTGGGGATCAAATTGAAATTTAACACGAAAGTACAAATAAAGAAATCCATGAGTGATATGTTTTTTGTTTTATTTTAAAGGAGTGGTTCCCTTTCTCATAGTCCAGATCAGAGGAGTCGTTCTGCTCTTCGGCCTGCATCTCGTAGAACACCACCCATAACCACAGGATGTCTGAATGCTATTGGTGGATCAAGAGATTCTGGTCCTGCATACCAACATCTACAGGAAGTAGACAGCTCAGAGAGGGAGTCAGTGAGAAGGTTAGTTAGCAACATTAATTTGCTACAGGTCAATGAGCTTAATACTAATTATTTAATGCTTGCGCATAGTCCTGCCTCAATAGATTAAACTCGAGATTCTCTGAGGAATGGGATGCATTAATGCAATGAAATTGCATGCAAGGATTCTTTTTTAAATTTTTTTTTTTTTGGAGGAAGGGTGGTGTTCATCTGAGTCAATTCTGGTAGGGGAAACTTTGTGCCTCTACCAGGACCCTTCTCTCCATTCCTTCTATCCTCAGATTTATGAGCCAATCTGTAGTTTTAAACAACAGCTTCTACCACAAAACCCAAGGCTGAGACTATTACACTCACTTTTTATCATTTTTTCTATTTCTCTTACTGCATCTTAGATCTGAATTCAAGAAGTTTTCTCCCGGATCAATATATAAAGATTAATTTAATTATTTGTTTCTTTTCCTCCTAAAGTGGACCTATTATGCTTTTTTTTTTACATTTTCAGCTTTCTTTAGTTTGTAATGTTGCTGTTTGAGGTTACAAAGCACAAAGTCCACTCCAAAGGGAGTTATTCTCTATATCAGTAAGCACTCTGAACTCCCTGAAATGCCTCGATTGTATTCTTGAGTTTTTTTTCCTGGAACGTGCACGTCACAATATCCCTCATTAAAATAATTCCCGCCCAGGGCATATGCCAAATAGAGGTGTGAGGCCTGGTTGAGTTGCATTAGCAATGTGTTTTGCCATGTCCAGGGGACAGTGGGGTTATGGTAAGGGGTGTGACATTTCCGAAACGCGGTTAACCAAATACAACACGCTGATCCAGCCGACCAATCAGATCACATTGAGTTTTTCGTAGGGAGGGGCTTCTTAGAGACAGGAACTGAACAGGGCCCGGTTTCCCGATAACGCTCACTCTTAGCGCGCTAAGAAGACTCTTAAGGTATAACTTAACTGAAGGTATACCATTTCTCGGCGTGTTCCCCGAACTATACCTTAGAAAGCTGCTTAAGTGCGACGTACCTTCTTTATACCTTCTTACGTGCGACGTTACCGGGTGCTGTCCGTGGCGATGGTGCTGAATCTGTTGATATCGATGACTCGCGAATCAATTATTCTCTCGTGCAGGGGCTGTTTATGTGAGAAAACGCTGTTCTTTATAAAAGAAGCACTTCAGAAATAGTTGAAATTGCATTTACAAGGACTCATGGGATATTATAAAAAATTATCCAAACTATAACAGCCTATAATAGCCTTGCCTACATATTTTAAAATTGCATCATATATTGCTGCCATAATAACCATTTAAATTTTTTATGTGCTTTCTTCTCTTTCCCATTTTTGTTTCTTCCCATTTTTGAGGTGAGCTGCGATGAAATATTGTTCTTGTAAATACTTTCAAGCATTTCAGTAATAAAAGTGTACGTCATAGCTACGGTGCACGGTAGTGATCAAAAAGGATTTAAACAGTGAATTTTGAATCTCTTCTTGTAAACTCAGAGATGTGGATTCAGACGGCAATTCAATTACCACACGACCTGTTTGTCAAAAATCAGTAGGTACTAATTTGCACAGAGATTTTTACGCGGGTTGAGTGAGAAAAAACACTGATATTATGGATTCGGACGGCACTAAAATAACCGATTTACCCCTGTTAATGTTTTAAATACCGTACAAGCCCATGATAAACAATATTAGCGTCCAAATAGGACTTAACTGACAGTACCCGCCTTTAAAAGCGCTCTTTAATTAAAATAAATTTATAAAATTGTATTATTGCCTATATAATAATATAATTAAAATTCTAACAACAATCAGTGTAATGACAATTTTATTATTTGCATGAAAACACTTGAATTAGCCTAATTGAACACTGTCTGGGTGTATTAAAACTTCAGAATTATATTCATATAGACATTTAACAGTGATAAGGTAAAGCTAAGAGTGGTCCAGACCAATCTTCCGAAAGTATGACTTACAGAAGGTATACTTAACTAAGAACGTTTCGGGAAACACGTATTAACGATAAGGTACAGCTTAAGGTGTAACTTAAGAACGACGTAGCGTTAAGAAGGTTTCGGGAAACTCAGCCCAGAGCATTACAGACAGATTAGGAAGAGAGGTGCTGCAACAATGTAAAATATGTGAAAAATAACGTTTGTTTTTTTAACATTCAAGAATTAAAACTTATTCTAGTAGACCCCAAAAACTAAATCAAGAGTTTTTGAAAAGGCATAATACTGTAGGTCCTCTCTAGCCTTAGCTTTTCAGCAGCGTTCAACCCCCAATACAAACTCTCATGTAGCAGCCATATCACCCTGTAGCCCAAGACTGGTTGCCCACTGAAGCTAAGCAGGGCTGTACCTGGTTAGCACCTGGAAGACCTCCTGAGAAAACCAGGTTGCTGCTAGAAGAGGTGTTAGTGAGGCCAGCAGGGGGGCTCACCCTGTGGTCTGTGTGGGTCCTATTGTCCTATAGTGATGGGAACACTATACTGTCAAAGAGCACCGTCCTTCGGATGAGACGTTAAACCGAGGTCCTGACTCTCTGTGGTCATTAAATATCCCAGGATGTCCTTCGAAAAAGAGTGGGGGTGTAACCCTGGTATCCTGACCAAATTTGCCCCTTGTCCTCTGTCCATCGTGGCCTCCTAATCATCCCCATATACTGATTGGCTTCATCACTGTCTCCTCTCCACCAGTAAGCTGGTGTGTGGTGGTCGTTCTGGCACAATATGGCTGCCGTCGCATCATCCAGGTGGATACTGCACATTGGTGGTGGTTGAGGAGATTCCCCCTTCCATGTAAAGCGCTTTGAGTACCTAGAAAAGCGCTATATAAATGTAACAAATTATTATTATGTATGATGTTGCCACTTGTGGGCAGGGCCCAGTCTCTCTCAGGCAAGAGAGATCCCATTACTGGTGGTATGTCACTGGCAAGTTTGACTTTTCATTTTATGGCAAAATACATTTACCCAGAGTGTATCTTTAATGGCTTTGTGTATGTGCCATAAAGCCTGTTTTATAACTGCACCCAAGTTTTCAGTGGTGAGCGTATGCTTTTGTCTCCATGCCGACTGCGAGAGCAACAAGCGGGCTTGTCTGAGCTCTATTATTGAAGTTCTGTATGCAGGCATGACTCACTGAGACAGGAGGGCACTGGGAGTGCTGCCTTTTCTATGAGCAGCACAGCTAATAAAAACCACACTGTCATAGCCAATTAAACAGCTAGTGATATATCAATGGAATGGGCAGTCCTGGATGAGTTTGCTAGAATGGGCCAGTCATCAACCCGCACACACACTATAGGCTATCCTGGCCCAGATAGTCCTCGTGTGCTATACTGGAAGGCTTTACAGTGCGGAAGACACAACCTCCCTTAAAATCTCCAACGGGGTCTATGCACTGACCTATTTCCAGCCTTCCAGCCTGCAAAATAATATTTCTCTGCCGGAGAGAGCTCCGTTACCATAGAGACAGGCTGGGATACGGGACAGGAAAGAGAAGGAGAGAGTGGGAGCGAGACAGGAGAGGAGTGACAGAAAAAAGGGAGGGAGGGAGGGAGGGAAAGAGAGAGAGACAGAGATAGAACTGTTTTGCATATGACAGCAGAAAAAAATATTGGCCGTCTCATAGCTTCCGTCCCAGAAAGCTTGCTGTTATCTCGCTAGAATGGCTTACGTAGGGAACAGATTTCTCATAGTGTTATTGTTCCTATTATTTTTAAATCGAAAGGTACCTGTCAACCCCCCTCTGGGTCGTCTGGATTCCCTCGAGCTGAGTACTTTAGCAAGTATATAGACAACATTTATAATTGCTTACTCATACTAAGTCCCGCCGTTTTGTATAAAACAATTCAGATATTTCCAAGATTGCGGCATACCTCCTATTGATAAAGTCGGTATCTAAAGCCTGACCTCATCAGCTGTGTATTTGTCTTACAGTGAGTGTTTGCTCATTAAAGTGTTTTCAGTAAGAGGCTTTCAAAGAGGCCGGGCTTTTCATTATACAAGACCTCAAAACATGCCCTGAATGTATTTCACTAGTGACACCCATCGAGCTGTTTTCCTTTCAGCCTAATTTATTTCATGCAGGTATCTGAAACTGATACATGATATGATGAGAACAACAGCATTGCAGGAAATAAGGTTATAAATCATAATTTGCACTGAGCCACTGACAGTGTCACCTACTAACCCTCAAAAGTGATGTTTCCTCCTTGCTTACACACTGTAATAATTAAAATAGCTGGAAATGATCTGTCTATCTGTGAGATACAGAGAGTGAGTGTCACTTACATTTATATAAGCAGACCACCAACAGTCTTCTTTCCAATCGGGCAAGCTCTAATCTGATTTGCTTAAGGACAGGGTTTTCCTTGTTTCTTGTTTTAAAGAGAGAAATAATTGGAATTTGCCAGGTTTGTGGTTATTTGTGGTTATATTTAGTTTCATTTAAGGGACTTAGAAAGTATTCTGCTTCGTTAAGCCTTGTTTATACTTTCGCCTGGCTCTGCACCGCAAGTCTCCGCTAACTCCGAAACGGACGAGGCATTTATGCACTTGCAGTTCTACTATATTATTTGACACCACAGGGTGCAACGCGAAGTAATTGTTCACTAAACCAGCTTTTCCCAATCGGGGTGCCGTCTGGCGAGAGCAGTGGTGCCGTGTAAAAACTCCTTCAAACTTTTTTAAAAAGCTAAAATGTAAATAAATAAAAAAAGTATTATGTCCCATCAATCGTGGATGTCTCTAATAACAAAAAATAACGCACACAAATTTATTATAAAAATGCAAATAGTAAGTTTTCGTCGTTGAATTGCGGGGTTTGCACATTATTTCATTCCCGCGTGCTTCAGTCCCAGTGCGTACACATAAAGCTGCCTCTTTTTCATGGCTTGTTGCACTTAGGGTCAAATCACAAGAAAATATTGTCACGTCTGTCTTGCCCCATATTCACATAAACACATCAATAATGTCCGTGCTGTGCCGCAATTAACACAGCATCCATTTTTTTCTGTCATCCTTTGGCTGGCGTTACATTATATGATCACGTTGCTCTTCATGCAAATGCTTTTAAACCATTCAACCATTCACATGACAAAAGAGAATGTGCTGCTTGTGAATGTCCTGCTGACACACAGAATAGACTTCTCTTTCGCGCTTGTACCAATAATAACACAAAATTATGCCAAAATTTCCGCTTTGTTGAGTATCCTCATAAGAGCAGTCTTAAATGAGTTAAATAAAGTCTTAAATGAATGTAAAGAGTTTAATACACAGGTAAATATAACATTTTTATGGGCTTATGTGAAGATTGTTGTAAGTTCACTTAAATTAAAAGTTGTTATATTTTTGGAGCCTAATAAATGTTAAAATTGATAGCTTTCAATTAAACTGTAATGTTGAGTGGCGATAATTAATGTTTAAAATTGAAAATAAATAAATAATTGAAGACATCAGTTAGCAGTATTGATATCAGTGAAACCGGCCTTCATTTATATAAAAAAATGCCATTAAACAATTATTTAAAATATACTGTCTTTATGTTGTTTCTACATTAATTTGGAGATTAATTGTGAAATTATTACATTATAAAACATATTAAAAACTTATAATAAAAACAAGCTATCTTGTGCAATTACAACAAAAGTATCCCAATATAAAAACACAAATACACTGAGTGAGCAAACATTTCGGTGAGATTTGCAATGGTAATTGAGCAATATTTATATATGAATAAAAGCCTCAATTAAATATGTCATCATATAAAGTGATCTCTTCAGAAGAAATGATTGATTCCATAGACTTTCATTGGATGGACAAAAAATGTGATAATATAAAAAGACAGTAGGTGGTTCTTCCCTGTGTTATTAAAAATCGATACATTTCAAGGTATCGTATCAAAGTAGTTTCATAACAACACTAGTATAGGGTGCCACACATTGTTAAAAAAATTCAAAAGGGAAAAAAGGTTGGGAAACACTGCTCTAAACCATCAGAAAGCAACGGTGAGATGTAGGGTACTGTCACGTTTTGATGTGTTCTGTTAATCTTTTGTGATCTTGTCTTCCCCTGTCTTTTGTGATTTTGGTTTAGTCCTGTTAAGTTTTCCCGCTCCTTGTTTGTGTCCAATTTTATGCACCTGTTTTCAGTTAATTATCTTGTTTGGTTCAGTGTATTTAAGCCCTGTGTTTTCCCTCAGTGTTTGTTGATCGTCGTCCATGTGTGGTTGTGTGTTTCTGATTTCCTGGAGTTTTGTTCCTGTTTAAGTTTGGAAAGTTTTCATTTTGTTTATTAAACCTATTATATGGAAATTCCGTGTCCTCGTCTTCAGCACCTGCACAAACCCTGACAGAACGATCGACCTTAAAAAAAAAAAAGGGGATGAACTACGAACTCTGTGTCCCACAAGACGGCCGGTCTCTGGAGGAATATGCGGAGATATATCTCCATCTTTTCCGGGACTCTAATTGGGACGAGGAGTCCCTAACACATGAGTTTTGGAGTGGGATGGACGATACCCTCGCCCAGATACTGTTATTGGGAGATCTCCACCTCCCTTTAGTTAAGTTCATTGCCCGTACGCTGTGGGTGTGTGGTTCCTCACTCACCGTGGGAGACATCCAGCCCGATCTCCACGGCCAGCCAGAGCAAGAGCCCATCACCTGCACGCCAACGCCTGAGCCCATCACCTGCACGCTCCCACCAGAGCCCATCGTCTGCCCACCCAAGCCTGCACCACTGGTTCCATCCAGCCAACCCGCGCCAGTGCCCATTGATCCTGCGCCTGATCCATTTGATGACCTCCCAGAGCTTCTTCCGCCAGAGACCGTCCCGCCAGAGACCAGCCAGCCTGAGCCCGTCGCCTGCCCGCCAGAGCCTGAGCCCGTCGCCTGCCCGCCAGAGCCTGAGACCGTTGCTTGCCCGCTAGAGCATGAATCTAGCCCCAAGTCCCATGATGCGCTGGCCCCGTCCAGTTCCGAGTTTCCTGATATGCTGGTCCCGTCCAGCCCCGAGTTTCCTGATATGCTGGTCCCGTCCAGCCCCGAGTTTCCTGATATGCTGGTCCAATCCAGCACAGAGCCCGTTGACCCAGAGCCAGAGCCCGTTGACCCAGCGCCAGAGCCAGATCCCGTTGACCCAGCGCCAGAGCCAGAGCCCGTTGACCCAGCGCCAGAGCCAGAGCCCGTTGACCCAGAGCCAGAGCCAGAGCCCATTGACCCAGCGCCAGACCCAGAGCCCGTTGATCCAGAGCCAGAGCCCGTTGACCCAGCGCCAGAGCCAGAGCCCGTTGACCCAGCGCCAGAGCCAGAGCCCGTTGACCCAGCGCCAGAGCCAGAGCCCGTTGACCCAGCGCCAGAGCCAGAGCCCGTTGACCCAGCGCCAGAGCCAGAGCCCGTTGACCCAGAGCCAGAGCCAGAGCCCGTTGACCCAGCGCCAGACCCAGACCCAGAGCCCGTTGACCCAGACCCAGAGCCCGTTGACCCAGACCCAGAGCCCGTTGACCCAGAACCCGTTGACCCAGCGCCCGTTGATGTCAAGTCAGTTCCCGATCATGAGCCTGTCCTCCCCAAGAAAATTTTGGGGGGGCGCCATACGCCTTCACCGTGGCCGGCCAAAGATCCACGGAGGCCCGAAAAGATAACACCGCCATGGCCACCTGAAGGGTCTGCACCGCCATGGCCACCCGAAGGGTCTTCACCGCCATGGCCACCCGAAGGGTCTTCACCACCACGGCCACCTGAAGGGTCTGCACCGCCCTGGCCACCTAAAGGGTCCTCACCGCCATGGCCACCCGAGGGTCCCACAGCTCCGCCCTGGAAGCCCGAGGGTCCCACAGCTCCGCCCTGGAAGCCCGAGGGTCCCACAGCTCCGCCCTGGACGCCCGAGGGTCCCACAGCTCCGCCATGGCCACGCCCACAGCCTGCTCCACCATGGCCACGCCCACAGCCTGCTCCACCGTGGCCACGCCCACAGCCTGCACCATCGTGGCCACGCCCACAGCCTGCACCGTCGTGGCCACGCCCACAGCCTGCACCGTCGTGGCCACGCCCACAGCCTGCTCCGCCGTGGCCACGCCCACAGCCTGCTCCGCCCTGGAGGCTTCCTGGACCTGCACCATGCCCTCGTCAGCCTCCAGGGCGCCCACCCTCCCACCCCTTTGGATGTTATACGGCGCGAGGACGCGCCTTCGGGGAGGGGGGAGGTACTGTCACGTTTTGATGTGTTCTGTTAATCTTTTGTGATCTTGTCTTCCCCTGTCTTTTGTGATTTTGGTTTAGTCCTGTTAAGTTTTCCCGCTCCTCGTTTGTGTCCAATTTTATGCACCTGTTTTCAGTTAATTATCTTGTTTGGTTCAGTGTATTTAAGCCCTGTGTTTTCCCTCAGTGTTTGTCGATCGTCGTCCATGTGTGGTTGTGTGTTTCTGATTTCCTGGAGTTTTGTTCCTGTTTAAGTTTGGAAAGTTTTCATTTTGTTTATTAAACCTATTATATGGAAATTCCGTGTCCTCGTCTTCAGCACCTGCACAAACCCTGACAGGTACACACTTGACAATGTTTGTTTTTTATTACACCACCAAACCCATGCTACAAAAGAACCAAAGTATCGTGTAAACTCCAGTAAACCTTGAGATTATTATTTGTGACAAAATATATGGATATGAGAAAATATGTATAAAACTAAATTAAACAAATCTCTTAAATATTTTCTAATTTCATTAAACATTTTTATTTAATTTTATGAACATTTTTATTAAACATAGACCTTATTTTCATTTTGCAATGAAGTCATTTTTGCCGTGCGCACCTTCGCGCTCGTGCGTACGCGGCGAGTATAAACCAAGCTATTCGTTTTGGATGTAAATAGACATTTAAATCACAAGTCTATACATTTTTTTCTGCATTTTTTCTGGAAGGTGGGTCTTGAGGATTGGAGAAACATTGCTCTAAATGACAGTCAGACAGGCTCTTCCTCTCTGTAAGCAGAATAAGATGCAGT
Organism: Chrosomus eos; assembly: GCA_036326025.1. Lineage (NCBI taxonomy): Eukaryota > Metazoa > Chordata > Actinopteri > Cypriniformes > Leuciscidae > Chrosomus > Chrosomus eos. Next base: position 14,249,846 of record CM070833.1, read on the forward strand.
GTGAACCAGACCTTTTGTCATATAGTCAAAGCTATATATGATATATGCGACTAGAGGAGAGATGTGCTCAGCACAAAATAGCAGAAGGAGCTTCATTAAAAGCACGGGAAATTCTAGTCTTGTTCAAAAGAGCTGTCTTTTCTGTTGACATTTCTGTAAATCATCACATTAAATCAAATCATGATCTCTAATCTTAAGCAACATCACCACCAAACTCAGGCTAAATCCTTGCATCCTTAACTGTTTCCAACTCTTGATATTTCAGGATAAATGATCCATGGCCTGCTGGAATACTTTGCATTTCTGTCATATCTTCTGTTTCATAGAAAATAGAATCAGACAATTTGCCTCCCCTTGATTGAGGCTTAACACTGACTCGGTCATTATCAGAAAAAGCAGTGCTTGGTTAAATATTGATGCTGTGAGAAAAGCCATTCTTTGTCAGGGATTATGAATTATTACACAAAGATAATGAATCAGGGAACAATACCGATTGCTCCTAAATTGAGAGATTAGTTTACCAAAGGTCTGGTTGGATGGAACTTCTGCTTTCATCCCTTTTTAAAGAATTTTGCTTTCAAATCGTCAGAAGATTAACTTAAGAATGACTGCCACGGGGAGCAGCAAGTTCTGAATCAGGAAACCAGCTAAAGCCCAGCTGAACTAAACGATTATGAGTCAGAGAAGACACTGGGCTACCAGCCAGACAGATTGAATGTTGAATAGCTAATAAACTCAGATACCTGAATGTGTAGTCATTTTTTTTATTCCATCAACACTTAATAGCTTAACATTTAAAAAGAAATCCTTATTTTTTATGTAGCTCATTAAGTCATTTATTAAGTCAGACATTAAATTACAAATAATGTCTGTGATGACAGGGTCAATTTCAGTTTTTTTTAATTGAAATATAATCTTGTATCCCACCTTAATATGCAGAGAACTATAAAAAGTAAGCCATTCGCAGTTTTTGGTTTTGTCTAAACGTGTACACAATGAGCTCTGTACAGCAAAGAAATCTGTTTGTTTGAGCATCACAACCAGCCCAACAACAGCAACACTTACTCAACCAATGGTGCGAGTTTGGGGCGGGACTATTTGGTTGACTGACTAATGGCAAAGGCTGCATAGACGTTTCACTTGTATTTCTATGAATGGGAGAAAATGCACCATGCAATATTGCAGAATAAGTCCCGCCTTCCCAAATGAGAGAGCCAATTGGTCATTGTGCCACTGCAGCTGCTGTTCAAAGCTCCAGTTCTCATTGAAACAGTCAGCGTCCTGAGATTCATGCAACGCTGGGCCGACTTTGAAAATACACTATTTTAATGTTATTTGACCGGTCCGGAAGAAACATTTATTGGTCAGTTCAAGTCATTTCGGTGCTGGATTTGAAATATTTAAATGTGAAATCGGCAAGCAGTTTTTGAGATTTCAGTATTTCCCCGTTCAAGTAGATAAGAGTTGGTCTTGCATGCCTAAAATAGCTGCCTGGAGATGTTTCAAATATGGCCGCCGATTGAGTTGACTTCAAGTGACAGTGTTCAGGAACCTGTTTGAACCAGTCATTATTTTTGCAATTGTGTTTGTTGATGCTACAGGCACAGAAATACCACACTTTAGCTTTATTTGGCTTTTAGAATATGTATCAATTATTCTTTTGATTCAACAAACATTCCTAAGAAACCTAATTTTTGGCACTCTTATCCTATATACATTCCTCTCTTTTCCTTAATCACTCTGTCATTTTTTCCTCTGTCTGCAGGAACATCTCCGGCCCAGGTAATGACCTACATCAGGATTCCTTTTACAATATGCAAGCCTCACAATCCTCAAAATCTTGGAGCAGCCACTTAGACCACAGGTGCGCTAGGAGCCTCAGGTCGGGCGGCCCTAGCCAAAGTCCTCCTGCTCCCTACCGACCCTGCTCTATCCCAATCATCCCCTCCGTCCACTCCTACCAGGATGAGGTCTCCTGTATGCAAACCGTCCCTACTGATGGAAGCAGCCGTTGTAGTCCTCTGGAAAGCAAAACTGATGCTCCAGCTGTCAATCAACAGTCCAACGTAACGGTCTCCAACCGAGCGGCCGTTAGACAGGAGGAAGTGGCCTCACTTCTTGATGAGGCTCAGGAACAGCTCAAAGCGCTAGCACATGCCCAGAGGAAACCGGAGGACATCAGTAGCTTCGTCCCTCAGGGGGCCAAAGAGACTGTGTGCATCCTTTTAGCAAATGGGGGTGGACAAGGGGGAGTGGCCTCTTTTGGGCCAACGGAGACTCACTTAGTGAACCCGAGAGACACACACAAAGACGCCACAAAGCCTGGTCAATGAGAAGGGGTTGACAGGACTAACCACAAACGTCCCGTGTGTCTTGGGGCTTCAGAACTCTCTGCCAAAATACCACTGAAACCTACCGTGGAATTTCTGAGGACCTGCTGTGGGTAGAAGCGTGGGAGAGCGGCAGTCTAGAACATGTGAAAAGATAATTTATTTATATGCATTTATTTAAGGAGAAACTTCTACTTAGAAAAAAGAAACCAAATAGTCTGTCATCTCCATGGTGTTTTTAACTGTATAAAATAAACATAAATATATATAAATGGATATAAATATATGAATTCAAACTGGTGACCAAGTACAAAAAAAGGAATATGGGAATGAGAAACTTTCTTTTGTAATGTATCAGCTCCACATCCTTAAAGACTTGATGCTCAGTGGTTTAAAAAAAATATATATTTAAAAACAAAAATGAGGTTTTTTTTCACTCGTTTCACTCATTTACAGCCAAGCTAAGCTTGTCCGACACACAATCTTGTGTTTTGCACCTGCAGCAGCTGTGTTTACTATCACCGTCCCAGTCACTGTCCTTTACCCTGCCAAGGAATATGGCTCCATCTGCCTTTGAAAACAGTGGAACATGGATTACAATTGGACTTCACTTCTAAACGCTAATCGTATCCAGGCATGAGGTAACTGATAGTTAAGCACTGCCTCCAAGACATCGATTGGAAGAATTTGGTGTGTCTGTCCGTTTGTGGAGCAATCTGCATTTTGTTTTCTGTGCCTCGGTGCGTTCACTTCTTCATATTGATTCGGACACGAGTAAGGATAAGCTAACGGAACAGAGCACATCGTACAGCACACCACCTGAGATGCACAAACAGACTGTCGACGCCTCTCTGGATGGACCGAGGATATTCCTGCACGGGATAGGGGGTGGGTAGGGGATGGGGCGGTCTCGGCCAACACAAGGAGCTTAAGTGTTGTTCTTTTTTCGTTCTTATGGAATTATCTGCTGCTTTTTGAGAAGGTGGGTGGGAGCAGCGGTCACTATGAGTCTGTATGCTACCTTTGGATTGGGACATAATATTTGTGTGAATTAACAACCAAATGTGGTAAGAAAGAAAAATTAACAATGAATCTTTAGTGAAGCTGTTTCTTTGTTTCCAATCTTTTTTTGTTTTAGTTATTTTTTTCTGACCCCCCCCAATTCACACAATTGTGCATGTTGATGGTATTGTTTTGCAGAATCAAGCCATGATAGTTAATGATTAACAGAAACGCCCCACAACGAGAAAATTGCATTATAAATGCATGCATTTGCTGATTTCAACCCAAATCCTGGTATAAAAACACAAGTGGTCTGCTGAGTTTTATAGATCAGTCTTAGTAGACCTGTGCTCAATGATGGCATTATGTTGAATTGACTTTTTTATGTGCTGTTGTTCCTCATGATGCATTTATTTAAGACCGCCAACTGTAGTTTGTTTTTAAGACCTTTGTTTTTAATGCATGTTGCTTTTGTCCTTCTTCCGAAATTGTGTCTACCATGCCAGACATAACTCAAGGCCAAAATGAAATTAAACATATTTCCTGGTGAAAGATAGCAAAGTAAAGGTTAGCCTGTGGCTGAATGAGCTGTAATGGCAGGCAGATAAGACTTTCACTTGATCTTATAAAACCTTTCCCTGGCAAAAGCACAGACCTCATCAGTGAATTGAAGTCTGGATGGCATGTCTTTCAAACACTATACATGCCAAAACACTACCAGCAACATCTAATCATGCAGCAGAGTAATGTAATAATATTACTACATGGGAAAGACAGGATAGAATTAGATCTTAAAACTATACTATTTCTTTATCAGACAAATTACAATTTTTACATCTTTTATAATGGAAAATGTCAAGGTGTAACTTTTAATGGTTTATTACAATTTAGGATTAGATATGAGTTGATACTCAGATAAAATTCACAAGTTCCCAAGATTTCACAAGTTCTTTTTTTTTTTTTTTAAAACAATTAAAATATGTTATTTAGTATGAACATTCATGATTGGTGTTTTTTTTATGTATGCTTTTTATCCGTCTCTTTTTATGGGCATAAGTAACCAGAAACTTTGATCAACTTTGGTGTGAAAGTGATCTTCACACATTGCTAAGTGATCTATAAAACTGCAGACTAATTCATTTCCAGGGCATAGCAGAAGATATATAAACTGTCCTCCATCTGTTACAGCTTTTAATGTTCATTTTCAGTTGAAATGGTGTGGGAAAGGTTTCATTTGAGCTGGACCATATTTTGTACACTAGTGCTAAAGTATATTAAATTATGTTTTTGCACAGTAATTACAATGTATGGTACTTTATGCTGTCATTATTCCAGAATGCAAGGTATGTGATTGATGAATTCATTTCTGAAGACAGTATATTTCAAGACATGTTTTGACAGTATATGCAACCTGCAACTGTACAAGAAGGTGTAACACGAGCACAACCGAAACTTCATAGTTCTGTATTACAGCCCCTTGACGTATTTTAATGTGCAATTTCAAAACCGAGAAATTAAATTTCAGTTCATTCTTGTATGTGAGAAACTGCATTATTGCCCTCCTAATTGAAATAGCTTTCTTTTCATTTAGTTATTTTTTATTTTTTCAATAAAGATGAATCTTCAGTGTTGAATAATTTTAGAGCGAGTGCTTTTTTTTTACTAAATCATAAATTATTATTATTAATATAAATCCAAAAACATCAGATTACATATACCTATGTTTTAGGATTGTTTATACAGTAGTAATATATTTATTCATATTTTATCTTTATATTTAATTTCAGTTTTATTTTATTTTTTTGTATTTCAACTTATTTTATTTCAATCAGTTGCTCAAGGCAGCATTTATCATTTTTGGGTGTTTAAAGTTTTTCATCTGTCAATATTGAAATGATATTATATTGTTTCAGCTTTATTTAAATTAATGAAAATGCTCTATCCTACCATCTCCACACATTATGGATGAGCTCATCATTAAAAAAGGGGCAATAGATAGAAAGGCAAGTCCACAGTGGGGATTTTTGTGGGGAAATAGATACTAATGACACAGTCTACAGAACAATGTTTTGTTAGTGAAAGGTTTGTTACAGTCCACGCATCCAGATGATCAGTCCTGTAAGCTGTCTTCCACTGGCTGTGCAGTGTAGAAGGAACAGGATTAATTTTCAACAGCCTTGAACAGTCCATGAAGTGTTGGATAATAACAGACCTTTGGTGTATTGAGAGGGTCCATGCTGCTGTCTAAAGGAGTTGTGAGAGTCAGTCACATTCGAAGCAAAGAGTGATTACGGTCTGAAACATGTAACTGCCGAGAAGGTCAAGCAGTGTCTACCATCAAAAAAAAAATCCTAAATCCTTAGTGTATAGCTGAAGAAACCATAAAGGGTTGACGTGAGTATAACCTTGTTGTTAGGTGTTTTAGAATTTATTTCCTGGCTGAATAATAAAAATGCACTCATCACTCCCAGAAGTTGCATAGCAGCCAAATGAACAGGAACTGCAATTTTTCTTTAGTCAAGGGTGTGTTGTGTGTGTGTGTGTGTGTGTGTGTGTGTGTGTGTGTGTGTGTGTGTGTGTGTGTGTGTGTGTGTGTGTGTGTGTGTGTGTGTGTGTGTGTGTGTGTGTGTGTGTGTGTGTGTGTGTGTGTGTGTGTGTGTGTGTGTGTGTGTGTGTGTGTGTGTGTGTGTGTGTGTGTGTGTTAGGGCCTTTAAGCATATTTTATGAGCGTATATATATATATATATATATATATATATATATATATATATATATATATATATATATATACCAGTTAATTAAAAAGTAATTAATTACTAGCTACTGTTTACTCTCTAAAAAGTATTGGATTCTAATTTGGATTATATTGGATATAAATCCCTATCAACCTCAGCCAGTCAAACAATACAATGGCAGATATGAAACTTCACTTTTAATAAAAAAATCGCATAAATTATTCTTGAACTGACCAAAGTGTGTAAAGGGACAGGGTTACATTAAAAAACATACATGTTAACATTACATATTATATTTCAATGTTATTTTATATAGATTTTTAAAGTATATATATTTGCTATTACAATAAGAAGTAACTAAATTACATTAAAATTAAGAGTAATCCCTTACTTTGCTTTTTCAAAGTAAAAGTACTTACATTACAGTAATTAGATTACTTAGTAATAACACACAACACTGAGTATTATACAGTAATGCACATTACTGAATTACTGAAACACACACACACAACATTTCTTCCAAATATTTACATACATTTCCACTGTGAAGACTGCAACAGATTGCCTTTGAAGCTGCTCACACAGAGTTCAAATATTCATAATTTGTATTATGCATAAAAAAACAAGGAGAGTTGTTTATCTCCAACAAAGTTTGTATTGGAGGAAAACCTCATTCTCAAAAATAGTTTTGTGTTAAGTTGTTTGTGGAGATTAGAATTACCTAAAGCTTAGGCACAAACACTAATAACACTCTGTTGTTGTCAACTTGTTTCTTATTTTATCATTAGCTGTAATATTGTTTTCATGCTTATTAGGGGTGTGTCCTGAGTTAACTATAGCTATTCTGCATATTAAATACAATAACCACCCAGTCCTCCTGCATCTTCTAAACTTTACTGAGTAGGCTAATGCATTAAAGTATGTATCACAACCCAGGTGATAGGCCAAATTGTGATTTAATTTGTGAATTAAAAAATTATAATAATTAGATATGTTATGTGGCCCTACTATGAATCCTTCTTTCCATCCTTATTGAACTGGCTAAACAGAATCTTCGGGCTATCACAAAAAGCATCCGCTTTATTTCTATACCATGCAACTATAGTTCCACCATTGTACTTTCAAAGGGATCAGAACCCTTTTAAACCAAACCACCTAGTAAAGTCATCACTCATGGTTCGCTCTCATAGCTTCTCCCATCATTCTTTTGCAGATGATATTAAATTAGTTTTCTCTATTCCACCCTCTGACAACCAGATACCCTTATGAATCACTACATGTCTGGCAAGCATTTCTGCCCGGATAAACACATCATCTGAAGCCCAATTGATCAAAAACCAAGTTGTTGTCCATCCTGGCCAAGAAACCACCCTTGCCAAGAACTCAACATCTCATCCAGAAGGAAAGCCAAACATATTGGTGTCACACTGACTGGACATCGGCCTATAATCAAAAATACTCCCCTTTTCAGCAGTAATTGATTCTCACTAGGTTGTATTTTGCACAGGAAGCACTTCTCTCGCAGGTTCTAGTCAAAACACATGATTTCTGTGGTCTTAAATGTGATACAAAAGTACTTTTGTAAGTCGCTTTGGATAAACGAAATGGATAAATGAAATAAACTAAATGCCTTAAATGTAACTGGTATATTTCCTAAACATGTTAAAAAGATCAAATGACATACTAGCTCCACTGACTTATAAACTGTTGGGGAAAGATTACTTTCACTAAAAAGTAACTAATATTACTTTTTATGGAAAGTAATGTTTTACATTACTTTTGTGTTACTTTTTCTCACCTGTATGTATTTAACATTTAATTATTGCAGTTTTGCATAATATTCTGAGTTTGCATGTTTTATTCATTTTGAGAAATACTGAATCTGTTTTGTGTAAATGCATGCTCATACTTAGTCTAGAACTAAGCATCATGTTTACATAGCGCACACAGTGCCTCTGCACTTGCTCCCGATGTCTCTCAACATGCAGGACAAAAGAGGTCTCAGTCAAAAAATGGGAAAACAAAGTAACTTGTGTTACTTATTTGAAAAATTGAAAAGCAATGTGTTACTTTACTCGACTGCAGACATTTTGCACAAAATTTTTAATTGAACATTCTTATTTTTGTTGATAACTGAGTGTGGCGAGCAGGACGAGCCCGAGGGACGTGAGAGAACGGCACGAGGCCAGTGGCGTGAATAAATTACCCTGGCAGTGTCTAAGACTGCATGATCTGAAGCATTTTAACTCTTATGTGATCTTGTGTTACAAGATCTTATATATTTTTTTGATTAAAGACAATAACTTGTTAATTAATAATTGCACAGCAAAGCTGAAGTCATCATGATGTCACATTGATTTTACATGTTTTGTTTTTAACATTTCAGAAGCTTGACATAACGTGCTCATGCTGCAGAATTAATGGATGCATTAATAGCATAATACTGCAATTATCTGAACTAGTACATGCATTGTTATTTCAGATTTTCCAGTTTTAAGTTCTTCAAAGATTTTCTAGCATGTAAATATGTTCTGTAATTTCTATTTACAGATGAACTATGTAATTTCTGTGCGACTAGTGGCATCAAACAAAATAACTGCAAAAATAATTACCATTTTCAAAATTGCTTGGCTTCCCCTTACATAGAGATTAGGGAAGCCTTGGATTATTTTTGGCCAGTGCTGCCAACTGAAACTCACGCAATATACACTGTTCTCACGCCACATATCCATTATCTCACGCAGTGAAAAAAACAAGCTGAGAGGACACTGACAATGTGCCGACAGACAACTGGCAATTTTATTCAAACTATAAATACCGCTTTGCCACTCTTTAATGTGGCTTAACCGCTTTGATGTGCACGTGAACCGACCATCTCCTCTTAACTAGTTATAGAATTAAATAAACATCAGAGAGGGTATGTTGAAATTACAGTACATCTTACTGGAATGTATCGTCTCATGTTATCCCTCAATCAGTAGTTATGTTTCCATCCACACGTAATTATCCGCATTAAGTGATATCGAATGAAAAATGTCTTATGAAAAGTAAAATTCGATTGAATTTCATGAATATCGACTCAAAAGAAATACGATCGGTCTCATCGGATTTTATCTTAATCGATCTACGGCTTATGCGATAAATGCGGATGGAAACGTTATTATGGCGCGATCCATTTTGCCTAGTAAAACTTTGTTCGCAAATGTTGGCTTGAATGTTGTGCAATTCGGTGAGAAATGAATGGAAACACCTTAACATGTCTCAAATCAATTTGATATACCAATTTGATCGCAAAACAGCATATGACGTCATTACGCACATTACAACACTCTTTCACCAGCTTTAATCGCATGAGTTTTTTTACCGAACTTCAGATAATTCGATTGACAAGTGGATGGAAACATGGTGTTTCATCCGCGGAAAAACGTTTAAAACAGCTTGTAAATAATGTCATGTGAGTCACGTTTCAAAGCGGCCACTTAACTGAGACTGCCCTGCTCTGGGTAATTGAAGCTCTGAGACTAGCAAGAGCAGCTTCCAAATCCTCAGTACTCATCCTGCTGGATTTGTCAGCTGCGTTTGACACAGTTAACCCTTTATGACCTGCCATAGAACAATTTCACCAGAGTATATCTTTGTATTTTTACATGCTGTCCTGTCATTTGAGCATTTTCATATGCCATACATCAAAATAATCCTTACTCTCCCAATTTGAAGGCTATGTTTGTAATAAATCAATAGTAACTAGATAACTATCTCAAAAGTGCAATAAACAAAAAGAAAAACAATTTTTATTATTTTAAAAATATTATTTTATTATTTTTTACATTTTATTCAATACAAAAAATGGATAAATGTCAACCTCAAACTTGTCAATGTGAAAAACGTGCATAAAACAATTTAAAACTATACAGAATTGATTTGAACTGTTTACATAAATTAGTTATTAAGATACACTAATTTTTACACTCATTCAAAAAAAGGGGGGAAATGCCATGTAAAATATTCAATTACATTTGTGGTCAAACAGATAACATTTTGCTTTTGAATATTGATTGAACATTGAATTGGTTAAAAAAATATAAAATAAATAGATGAGCAGACGGAGAGTTTATCGGCATCGGACGCAATTAGTATTTCCAAAACCTCCGCGTCCATGTACTTTTATTTAGACATAACATTGCATGCGTGCGCGCGTGCGTGTGTGTGTGTGTCTGTGAATGTGCTTGTATTTGTGAATGTCTAAAGGAGAAAGAAATTATAAAATAAAGCAATGGCAAAAAGACAATAACGATAAGAAGGAACATATAGCAAACGGGAGTCAAACACACGGTCAAATGACAGCTTGTGACGTCACAGCATGCGACACACCCGGGGGTCATAGTGCACAGAACGTGATACGTCAATGAGCCATCGAAAGACGTAACTATCAATTGCAGATCTACAGAACATGTGTGCAAAGACGTGCAATGCATTTTTGTGGGTTTTTTTTTTTTTTGTAAACGCATATTACGCAGTTTGTACAGACTGATTAGAGGGTGAAAACAACACAACATGGGCATGTTGGAGGCTTGATCTGAACATGTTACTGTACATCTCTGGTTTTGTATGCAAAAAGAATGATTGAGCTAGCCATTTGGTTTCAGTTTCTATAGGCTTTTAAATAGACACACACCCGGTCTTAAAGGGTTAACCACCAGATCCTCCTGTCAATCCTAAAGACGAAGGCCATCTCGGGAACCGCACTCCAATGGTTCAAGTCATACCTCTCAGGTTAGTCATTTAGGGTGTCGTGGAGGGGTGAGGTGTCTAAGGCGCAACACCTAGCTACTGGGGTACCTCAGGGCTCAGTGCTTGGACCATTTCTCTCTGCTGAGACCGCAGACATTTTTATGAAACGTCTGAAGATGCATCGTTTTCGGCAACACTTGATCCATCACCTTTCTCTTCTGTTCTATATTATTTATAAAAAAAAAAATTAAATGACGTATATTGCGACCCTGGGAAGGGTCATAGCACTTACATATTGTTGTCATATTGTTAGTTTAACTGCTTCTATTGTTCTCATTAGTAAGTCACTTTGAATAAAAGTGTCAGCTAATTGAATAAATGTAAATGTAATGTTATATTTACCCCAGGAAAGCCATTTAATGACCATAGGATATTTAGCTAGAACAATTATCTTTTGAGAGGGGCAAAATATATGCACTAAATTACATATTCATTCTATTTTGACTCGAATAGCATTTCTATAACTTTATTTTAATATAATGTTATATTCCGATCTATTCCTCCAATATATAATTTTCACTCCAAGCTGAACTCATAAGTTATTTCTTATCATATAACAGTGTTCAAATGAATATAAAATGTAAAAAGCAACCGATCTGCATCCTCACAACAGCTCAATAACTACCTGGTGATAATAACACCCTTTAGCCTTGACAATATTCACAGTATAATTATTTGATTCGCCTCTCATTCATACAGCATTATAATCAATTTGATCCAATAAAATATAATAAAAACATTTGAGAGCAAAGGAGAATTGTTATTTAAAGAAAATCTGACATTTAGGTAGCAAATAAAAGAGTTTAAACTCTCAATACACTTGTATATTTAACACATTGTACATCTGAATATTTCATACATGCAAAACATGAGAGAAAGGTTGCTTCACAACAGCAGTGATTGTAGAAGCGCAGTTTCACTAACTTTACTCGCAAGCTCTCAAAATCCATATAATAATGAGAATACATGTCATTTACAATTACTCTAAAATGTGGAATATAGTATGGTAAATATATATATATATATATATATATATATATATATATATATATATATATATATATATATATATATATATATATATATATATATATATATATATATTTATATATCTATAATATATTTAAATAAATATATTATAGACATAACCATAGTTTCCAGTCTTATCTTCCATCACTTCCATTATTCGTCTCATGTCTCAATGCCTGTGGGCGGTCTATGGGTGTAAATCAAGTTTGCATTCTCCTTTATGAATAACATTGAATCACCACAGCATCTGTGATGCAAATGAGCCTGTAGATTCATAAAGTGTCATATGTAAATATCAGCATGGTTAAATGGTCATAAATCCACTAAAGCAGTTTTAAAATGTATGGTCAATTGGGATTGCGCGTGCAGTTGCTTCTTTGAAGGTGTTGATACAGTTGTCCAGAAGGATTACTTTAGTGGATTTTTTTAAGGAATACTGTATGTTGCTTGTCTGCTACACTGCAAATATGCATGTAGCATGTGACCTACAGTTTAAGCGTAAATGTCTTGGACCAGATCAGAAGACTACGTTCGCTCTTGAGCCAGCGTTGCAGCAAGACAAGGGAAATAATCACAGAAGACAGGATTTTAGTTGAAAAGGTAAGTGTTCTCTTTTATATTCCTTTGTATTAACTTTTCAGTCTGAGCGAGGGGGGGGGGGGGGGGGGGGGGCAAATGACAGCTTCAATGAAACAATTCACAAAAACCTTTAAATTAACTTATTTAAATAAAACAATTTGATTTAGATAATTGACCTTGTGTGCTTAATAGTTCTGTAGTTAACTATTTGGTTAGTCTGTTAGGTTTTCTACTTAGTTCTGAGACTCCTTGTTTATTTGGTTTAATTAAATTAGTTTGTAGCTTGCGTTATAGTTATTTACTCCTAATTAACTTTGTTTCTTTCCTTTTCATGTAAATGATATACCCAGTTCACACTCAAAACCCAATTTACAATTATTTAACTCAATAACCTCTGTATTCTCTCTTTTCAGAACAATTTCAATCAAATATGGAAAACCAAACAAAAATAAAACCGCAATTGGGACAGTGAACTTCAGGTAAAATGTCCAATGAGACACCAAATCAGAGTTCCTTTCAATTAATTTTCCTTGATGGAAATAAACAGAAATTTAGCTCAGTTCAGTGTCCGTCCGTCCTGTGTCAAAGTCCAGTTAAAGAATTGGAGATATGCAACTCCAAGATGAAAGGAGAAAAGGGAAAAAGGGAAAAAATGGTTCCTGTTCACATGTCCAAGGAAGGGTGAAAAAAATTCTACATATGGTCCTACCACTTCGATTAAACAAGAAATGTTGTCCAAGTTCAGGAAAAAAACGATTTGGCCCGCCAGTTCTACTCATTGATGGCAGAAACAGTTCTAACTCAGAACTCCTTGTTCACTTTCAAAGAGAAATATCAAGGACAGGAAACACACAAAATAGAGAGATGGGGGGGGGGGGGGGAATTTGCAAAGACAAGGCAGAAAAATAACAATTATTTACAATTAACTAACAACATTAACATTCTAAATTATTATTTTCACCACAATAAATGTTTTAAAATACATCAATACACAATTCCCAACATTTATTTCCTTCTTTAAACATTTCCTTAAAAGAAATATAACTATAATAATGAAGAATGACTTCTTAAATTGATCTATCTGCACTCGATTACGGTAGCTTATAGCTTCTTCCACATGGCTATAGCAAAACTCCACGTGAGCTGTGTTACACACATTACACTCTGGTTTCTGAAGTTTGATTTTGAATAGAGCATTTTTTTAAGTTCTCAGAGTCTAATTTCCATCCATCCCACACACACACACACACACACACACACACACACACACCACACACACACACCACACACGCACACACGCACACACACAGTCCCAAATGTGTCAATGCCCTGAAAATATTAAAATTCAACAATAGAAACCTGCTTATTTTAACCTTTTAGCCTCTCCAAATGGCCATCAAACTATATAATCTCTCAAAAACCCAAACCATGGACCCTAATTTACACAATGTTAAAAAATCAGTGAGTGCTGAAACATTGTCTGACCTGAAACCACTCTCAACTTCACAGAAATATGAGTCAGAGATGGACCGTGTCTCTAGTGTGATCAGAGAGGTCACCTGTGCAGCAGATTCATGGTTTTAAAGGGGGAGGCTTTTTCTTGTCTTTATGAAACACTTCAGCACTCCTCCGCATGCAGTATGTTGCTCCACAGGTAAATATTCCAGCACCAGTGCACAGCAAAATTGAAAAATCAGGCTACTTTGACCCTTCACCTCCAAATTACCCAAGTATCTATGTGAGACTATCTCACCCTTTGGGTTCAAATCCACAGATAGCTGAGATCCCACTCCCGTTTAGATTGCGCAAGCTCTTTTATTCTGCCTGTAGGACAAATATTGGTTAAATTAATAAACTGGAGGCTCTTGGAGTTATATTGTAGTTGTTCACAGCAGGGGTGGAGCAGATTCATATCATTGGCACAATATGTTAAAAAGTCATATAATTCTTGAGAAAATCGAAATATTTGGCTTGCTGACCATACTAAATCATTTCAAGGATGAGATTCAACTTGACTTGTAAGGAATGTAAATGGAACCTGAACATTCTGTTCTTTTACTCACCCTCAAGACCTGTATTACTTTCAGAACACAAAAGAAGATATTGTGAAAAATATCTCTTTCCACACAGTCAAAGTCAATGCAGTCCATTGTGTTGGACACCACTGACTTTCAATGTATGCATAAAAACAATTGAAATGATTTTCTTTTGTTTTCCAGATAGTTATATTTGGAAGAAAAACTATGTTAGAGTTGAACTATGTCATAGTTCCAAATCGTTTGTCTTCCAAGTTATAAAATATTCAACACATAATACATATGAATAAACATAGGTGAAGAATTTGGAGAGATTCCAGATAAAACTGTCGTGGTAGTGAAGTGACCTATGTGACAGAGGATCTAGTTTTCCAAACAGACTCAAAGACTTTCTGTCATCCAGAAGTTCAGTCCCAGGAACAGACTATTCAGATTCATAAAGGTGATGTTGCAATTTTTTATGGAGTAGCCCACAGAAAATGTCCCAGGTACCTGACAGAGATCATTGAAAGAGGTGAAAAGAGATTTCACACTTGACTCTGTGACAGCCCTATGCTCTCTAAAATAGCACAAAAAGAGGGAGGGGGGGGGGGGTGATTGTGACCACAGGAAGCTATTGTTTAGCCACTCAGGAGATTTTGACGCTCTCTGCCTGACAGTCACTTTGAGCATTCGGGATTGTTGACAGAGAGAGACGGCGGTGGAAGTCTGGTGGAAGTTAGCGAAATGACTAATATCACTTATAGCACTTTAATGCTATAAAAAATCACCCCTACAATCAACACCTCCTCACTAAAGCAAATGTCAATCATTACACAAAAACTAAAGTTACAGACACATCACCATCCACCACCTCTGGATATAGCAGACTGATCTCATGAAACTGCGTATGAATGACACGCCAATTCGTATTTCCATTTTTGGCGTGCTATCAACACGCATAATCGCTTTTCAGCGTGTTTATGAACGCCGTTGACTTAACGTTACATTACTGTATATATAAATATATGAACTACCCCAACCCCGTCCCTAAACCTACCCGTCACTGGTTAATACCATTTATGAGTCTTTCCCTACCATCCTAGGAAGAAAAATATCGCTCCCCCAGATGTATATCAAAATTTGGCTTTATTTCGCACGGATTTTTAACAGCGTGTACATACACGCGGAATCACTCGGACATAACGGCGTAGATATACACGCATACACGCGGATAGCTCAAAATGCGTATAAATAACACGCCACTTGACTTGAAAGTGGCGTGTATGTTTACGCAAAAGTCATGATGTCATGTTGGATATAGAGATGAGTATTACTGGATTCTCAATGCAGAAGCAGAAGAATGTATACGTTAAGGGTTGAAAGGATTAATTTTATTGGTTTTCAGATGGGGATGTGATCCATTCTGTTCTCATGCAGATCAAAACACGTTGGCCACAATTACACAATTATTGGCACCCCTAAAAAATGTATGAGCAAAACATCTCTGAAGTATACTCCCATTAATAATAAAATTTGTATCACTATCACACCAGGGTGACTAGGAACATGAAACTTCTTGTTTCACATGAATACAAATATGAAGAAACACAAAGGCCAAATTCCCTTAATCATTCACCACAATCAGTAAAACCAAAGAATATAGGTCTGATGTGCAGCAAAAGATTGTTGACCTTCACAAAATAGAAAGTGGCTGTTAGAAAATAGCTAAAGAATTGGAAAATCCCCATTTCCACCATCAGGGCAATAATTAAAGGGGGGGTGAAACACTCAGTTTCACTCAATCTCATGTTAATCTTGAGTACCTATAGAGTAGTATTGCATCATATCTCCAAAAAGTCTTTAGTTTTATTATATTTATAAAAGAAAGACAGGCTGTACCGAGTCTTTCCGGAAAAAGCCGAGCGGGTGGAGGCGTGCCGTGTGGGCGGGAGCGCGCGAAGCTTTTGCGTGTTTTGTAAACAGACAGACTGGTGGTTTATGAGGACAGGATTTATTTTTACAATAAACAAACGGACACCTACAGTGGCCAGCTAAACAAATGTATTTAAACACACAAACACACACATACACACACCATACATCGCATGCTCCATCGATACATTAACTGTACGTGATCATGTTGTTTACTTGCTGTGCTTAGCTTACACGCCGATAGTTAACAACACACAGACATTTGAAGCAGTTTTACTCACCGCCTGCTGTTCCAACGCACGACCGTGAACCTTTATCGTTGGGACTGCTCCATCTTTAAGTATTAGGCGATCTGCAAATCCGGCGTCGAACTGGGCCTTGTTTATAAAACTATTACTATCAAAATGAAGGGAACAAACAAGAACACTTGCACAACTCCGTTGCTGCTCTGGAAAAACAAAATCCATCCACAGGTCCCTTAAGCTGGGTTCTTTGGAAATTTGTGCAGTGTTGTCTTGCCCTGGCAACCAAAAACACTTTTTTGGTGCCATTTTTTTTATTGCAGCGCAGCCGAGCCCAGCGCTCTGATCACGCACTAGGCTACAGCTGCGCGCACGCCCTTCCGGGAGAAGTGCTCTTAAGACCCGTATAAGGAAATTCCGCCCCACTCTGACGTCACACAGACCCATACTCGAAAAAAAACTTTCCGAAACTGTGACAAACCGGAAGGAGATTTTTGGAACAGAAATACTCCATCAAACTTACAACTTCAGTTTTGAAACTTTGTCCGTGTTTAGCATAAGAACCCAACTCTTTAACAGTGTAAAAAACTCACTATGCATGAAACTGCATTTCACCCCCCCCCCCCCCCCTTTAAGAAGTTCCAATTAACTAAAAATGTTACGAATCTGCCAGGAAGAGGACGTGTGTCTATATTGTCTTAATACATGGCAAGGAGGAACGTTTGAATGGCCAAAGAATCTTCAAAGATCACAGATGGAGAATTGCAGAGATTAGTTGAATCTTGAGGTCAGCCTAAAAGTAAAAAAAAAAAAAAATGTTTTAATCCAAACAACCCTACATCACCATATGTTGTTTGGGAGGGTTTCAAGAAAATCCTCCTTGCTCATCCAAAAACAAACTCCAGCATATTCAGTTGTCAGATACGGATTCTACGGTCAGATAAAACTTAAAAAGTGCCCCATGCCCACGGTTAAATATACCGCTGGATCTTTAATGTTGTGGGCCTGTTTTTTTTCCTGGAGGTCCTGGACATCTTGTTCAGATACATGGCTTCTATGCATCATGGATTCTAGCAAATACGAACAGATAAAAATCGAAACATGACGGCCTCGTGGTTAGATCTTCTATCAGGACAATGATCCAAAACAGCCATCAAAATCAACACAAAAATGTGTCACAGAGCACAAAATGAAGCTTCTGTCATGACCATTCCAGTCCCCTCACCTGAACCCTATGGAAAATGAGTGGGGTGAACTGAAGAGGAGAGGCGCCAACATGGAGCTGGGAATCTGAAGGATCTGGAGAGATTCTGTACGGAGGAATGATCTCCAAGTTCTCCAAACTCATCAGGCATATGGAGGTTGCTAAAAATATTAAATTAAAGGGTGCAAACTTGTTCTGGAATAAAGCATTTATTTCATAATGTGAAACTTGCAATTCTTTTGCTTCAATGAAAGGTTAGAATTTTGCTAATTATTTGACGGCAATTATTTGAATGAAAGATCAAAAGGATAAACAATGCAGATTTATTTTTACAGCTATCTTTGATAATATTTACCGGTAATTCTGTTTTAAGTTCGCTCGTGCCGCACACTCTTCTGTCCGTGTGTGTTGTTGTGTTCCATGTAGCACGCAGTTCATGTTTACATCGGCCGTGTGCTTTCATGTTATGTTGTCTTGTGCCGTGTAGCACGCAGCTTGTGTTTTTCACTGGCTGAGTGTTTCTTGTCAAGTTTTGTGTGAACATGCGGCTTATGGGTGTTCTCGTTTTGTGTGAGCACATGGCTTGTGATTGTTTACACTGGCCATGTGCTTATGTTTTTGTCATGTTTGGTATGAGCACATGGCTTGCCATCTTGTTACCTGATTATTGGTTCATTTGCCCTCCCTTGTTACCTGTCTTTTTGCTCCCTATTTATTTTCCTTGTGTTCGCAGTCCTGTGCCAAATTGTTGTCGTATGTGCTTCATGTTTCCCTGAGTCTTGCCTAGCCTCCTCCCTTCACCCCAATACTGACATTTTCACAAGTTCACAGTTAACCTAAAAATGTATATTTAGCCATTATATTATGTCTTTCTAAAATTAAAATGAAATTTGCTAAAGTTTTATTTTTGGTGAAGTTAGCGTGTATATTTGCTCAAACACGTGTTTCCCTATTTGTGATGTCTGCTTCCAGCCCAATGGCTTTTTTCATTACATCCCCACTTGCCCAAGGGACTTGAAAACAGAGATTAAGAAAAGATGAAAGGCATCTTTACCAGTACAGTTTTATGATTTATTCAGATCAGCTCAGCTCCACACTGCTGCTTGTTTAGCACAGAATAATGAGGCATGTGGTCAAACACTGTGTTTAATTGGAGGGAATCAGGATCATGATGTCAGGGTTGCTGCAGGATACTGAAGACGAGGACAGAATGAGCTCAATGAAGATGCTTTATTCATTAACTTAACTATCAAAAACAAATAGAGAAAACATTCCAGGACTTCAAGAAACACAACCATACATCGACGACGACCAACAAACACTGAGGGAAAACACAGGGCTTAAATACACAAGGGATAATTGGATAATTAACAGGACACAGGTGAGGAAACTGAACAAACGAGGAGCGGGAAAAACTAACAGGACTAAACCAAAAATCACAAAAGACGGGGGAAAAACAAGATCTCAAAACAGAACTAAACACATTGAATCATGACAGTACCTCCCCCCTCCCCGAAGGCGCGTCCTCGCGCCGTATAACATCCAAAGGGGTGGGAGGGTGGGCGCCCTGGAGGCTGACGAGGGCATGGTGCAGGTCCGGGAAGCCTCCAGGGCGGAGCAGGCTGTGGGCGTGGCCACGGCGGAGCAGGCTGTGGGCGTGGCCACGGCGGTGCAGGCTGTGGGCGTGGCCACGACGGTGCAGGCTGTGGGCGTGGCCACGACGGTGCAGGCTGTGGGCGTGGCCACAGCAGAGCTGTGAGACCCTCGGGCGTCCAAGGCGAGCTGTGGGACCCTCGGGCGTCCAGGGCGGAGCTGTGGGACCCTCGGGCGTCCAGGGCGGAGCTGTGGGACCCTCGGGCGTCCAGGGTGGAGCTGTGGGACCCTCGGGCGCCCAGGGCGGAGCTGTGGGACCCTCGGGCGTCCAGGGCGGAGCTGTGGGACCCTCGGGCGTCCAGGGCGGAGCTGTGGGACCCTCGGGCATCCAGGGCGGAGCTGTGGGACCCTCGGGCATCCAGGGCGGAGCTGTGGGACCCTCGGGCGGCCACGGTGGTGAGGACCCTTCGGGTGGCCATGGCGGTGGAGGACCCTTCGGGTGGCCATGGCGGTGAGGACCCTTCGGGTGGCCATGGCGGTGAGGACCCTTCAGGTGGCCACGGCGGTGAGGACCCATCAGGTGGCCACGGCGGTGTTATTTTTCCGGGCCTCCGTGGATCTTTGGCCGGCCACGGCGAAGGCGTATAGCCCCCCCCAAAATTTTCTTGGGGAGAAGGACAGGTTCAGGAACGGGAACAGACTTGACATCAACGGGCGCTGGGTCAACGGGCTCTGGCGCTGGGTCAACGGGCTCTGGCGCTGGGTCAACGGGCTCTGGCGCTGGGTCAACGGGCTCTGGCGCTGGGTCAACGGGCTTGCGCTGGGCTGGGTCAACGGGCTCTGGCGCTGGGTCTGGGTCTGGGTCAACGGGCTCTGGAGCTGGGTCTGGGTCAACGGGCTCTGGCGCTGGGTCAACGGGCTCTGGCTCTGGGTCAACGGGCTCTGGCTCTGGGTCAACGGGCTCTGGCTCAGGGTCAACGGGCTCTGGCTCAGGGTCAACGGGCTCTGGCACATCATGGGACTCGGAACTGGACGGGGCCAGCACATCATGGGACTCGGAACTGGACGGGACCAGCACATCATGGGACTCGGAACTGGACGGGACCAGCACATCATGGGACTCGGAACTGGACGGGACCAGCACATCATGGGACTCGGAACTGGACGGGACCAGCACATCATGGGACTCGGAACTGGACGGGACCAGGCACATCATGGGACACGGAACTGGACGGGGCCAGACATCATGGGACTCGGAACTGGACGGGGCCAGCACATCATGGGACTCGGAACTGGACGGGACCAGCATTTCATGGGAGCTTGGGGGCTAGCTCAGGCTCTGGGCAGCGACGGGCTCAGGCTCTGGCGGGCAGGCGACGGGCTCAGGCTCTGGCGGGCAGGCGACGGGCTCAGGCTGGCGGGCAGGCGACGGGCTAGCGGCAGGCGACGGGCTCAGGCTCGGGCGGGCAGGCGACGGGCTCAGGCTCGGGCGGGCAGGCGACGGGCTCAGGCTCGGGCGGGCAGGCGACGGGCTCAGGCTCGGGCGGGCAGGCGACGGGCTCAGGCTCGGGCGGGCAGGCGACGGGCTCAGGCTCGGGCGGGCAGGCGACGGGCTCTGGGCATACCGGATTTGGAACTGAATGGAGTGGGAGATCCTCTACAAGGTAGTTGGATCCACATGCCCACAGCGTGTGATCCACAAACTCCAAGAATGACAGATTTAGGTCCTTGACCAGAATTATCTGGGCGAGAGGGTCTTTTAATCCGCCCCAGAAACTTTGCGTCAATTCCTCCTCATTCCATCTCACATCGTCATACAGGTCCATATAAAGCCCTGCATATCCTTCCAGGGAGCGTTCACCTTGAAAGAGGATTGGGGTGTGAATTGGGTTCACCTCCTTGTGATTCCTCCTTCGGCCCATTTTTAGATTATTAAGGTTGGTCGTTCTGTCAGGGTCGTGTGCAGGTAGCCGAAGACGAGGACAAGAGATCTGTGATATAGTTGATTTATTTTACAAAATGAAACTTCCAAAAAACAAACAGGAACAAAATAACAGACTCCAGGACTTCAGGGGAAACACAACCATACATAGACGACGACCAACAAACACTGAGGGAAAACACAGGGCTTAAATACACAAGGGATAATTGGATAATTAACAGGACACAGGTGAGGAAACTGAACACAAACGAGGAGCGGGAAAAACTAACAGGACTAAACCAAAAATCACAAAAGACGGGGGAAAAACAAGATCTCAAAACAGAACTAAACACATTGAATCATGACACATGATAACGATTTCTTCTTCACTGTTTATGGTAGCGTGTGCTTGGGGAGTGGACTCATTTTCTTGGATGAGTGTTTCAGACTCGATAAAGATGTTTGACTGTATGCAAGATTAGCTAAGAAATTGAATATTTCTGAAATCATCATCTAAAAAGCACAACGAGGATACATTAAAAAAGAACTTCAATGATGCAGTGCCATCCTTTTCCTTGAGGAATATTCCTTAATAACAGATTGCTCCTTGTCTCATTGCTTTAAAATTATTTCAGGGATGGTATGAGTTTAACTTAACAGTGACAGTTTAATATCAAAAACATGTCTCTAAAGTGTCCAAACTGCATTAATGGTGTGTGTGTTGTGTTTGTGTTTGTGTGTGTTGTGTGTGTGTGTGTGTGTGTTTGTGTGTGTGTGTGTGTTGTGTGTGTGTGTGTGTGTGTGTGTGTGTGTGTGTGTGTGTGTGTGTGTGTGTGTGTGTGTGTGTGTGTGTGTGTGTGTGTGTGGTGTGTGCGCGCTCAGCTTCCAGATCGATTACAGCTGTTGATGCTGACAAATGATGGTAATTTTCTAACTGTCTTTGAACCGTTATAGTGGTGATTATTTACACAGTGTGGTCACTACTATAAAACTACTGCTTGAAGGCGAAGTTACATCAAATCAAACTGAAATCAAACTGATAAACCACATGCATATCCATATGCTGCACATTTTATCAGTGATATATTAAAGTGATAGCTCACCCAAAAATGTAAATTCTGTCATCCTTTACTCACCCTCAAGTAGTTCCAAAGCTGTATGAATTTCTCTCTTCTTCTGAACACAAAAGAAGATTTTTTGAACAATGTCGGTAACCAAACAGTTGATGGGTCCCATTGACTAAATAAAATGTAAGGCAATGAGGCCCATAAACTGTTTGGTTACCAACAATCTTCAAAATATCTTATAATAAAATCAAGTAATAAAATACTTAATGAGGCCTTTTGTAATTTAATTACATTTTTAATAAAAAATTAGGCTTATATAGGCCAGAATCTAGACATTAGACATTAGAGAGACTATATAGGGCGACATATGTCACTTTGAGTGATTTATGACCCATTTGAGTGATTTATGACCCTTGATTGACCACGCCCCTTTTTCCCACGCTTAGCCCCGCCCCTTTCCCCCCACACTTAGATCCGCCCCTTTTCCCACGCTTAGTCCCGCCCCCTCCCACCCACTTCCGGAGAGGTCATGTGACCGTGGGAATTCCCACGGTACGGAACCCCTCCCATCCGAACCGGTTCCGGTCTGGGCACGTGTTGTACACCTGTTACGGGCATCTGTCTTGATCAATGTAAAAAATGTTCAAAATAATGGAAAAACATTCAAAACAATACATTTTCAATCTTTTTAAGAAGGATGGCAGAAAACAGAGATAGGTTTAGTGTTTTTTATTAAAGAAAAGGGTCATAACACGTAGTGATTAAAACCATTAAGATACATATGTCTTTATACCTTTACATAAAACATCTGTTTTAAAAAAGTGTTTTCAATCACAATAATAACTAAAACACCGTGTAATAAAATTATATCATGTAAATAGTTGTTTTCTTAAAACATCTAAAGGCGATTGTATTAAAATTACATCAAACAATAGTTCTATTTTTATCATACATTTAAAAAAGGTGTACTTTTCACATAACACGTAGTGATTAAACCCATTAAAACATTAATGAGAAAGTTAAAATTGTGTTTTCCACAATAACACACAGTGCTTAAAACTATTAAAACAATTTATATCATTAAGATACTATTGTGTTTAGTGTTCATACACTTAAAACATTAATGAAAAAGTTTAAAAGCTGTTTTCTTAACGTTATCAAAATGTTCTAGCATTAAAACCGTTTGTATTAAAATTACTTGCATCTAATGTCTTCAGTGTTCACACACACTTGTAAGTTGTTTAAACTGCATTTCTTAAAGTTATCAAAATGTTTTAGTTCATAAAACATCTAAAATGCTTAAAACATTAAAAGATCAACATCCAGTTATTTACAGAAAAGTAAGACGAGTTAAAAGTTTTTTTTTTTTTTTTTTTCATTACAAAAGATACATTTAACCTTCATTATTTTTGTCAAATGTGTTACATTTTACATAAAACACGTCATAATATTAAAACTACAATGTGTTAAAAATATAGTTTTTTAGCGGTCACCATACATTTGTAAAATGTTAAAACGTTTGGACATAAAAAAATAAATAATTAATACATTTAAAAATATAATACGATAATTAAATAAATAAAAGTTTTAAATTGTGCTTTCTTAAAATTATCAAAATGTTTTAGCATTAAAAACATCTAAAACAAGGTGTATTAAAATTACATCATACAAATAGAACTAATCACTATATTTGAAGATGTACTTTTTTCACAATTACACGTTGTTTAAAAGTATTAAAAACATTTTATATCATTAAAACATATATGACTTTAGTGTTCATACACTTGTAAGTTGTTAAAACATTAATGTAAAAGTTTAAATTGTGTTTTCTTAACGTTATCGAAATTTGCTTAAACACTAAACAATGTGTAATGCAATTTTATATCAAACAATAGATCTATTTTCTATCATACGTTTTCTAAAATTAAAACATCAAACAAATAGACCTAACATGTCTTCAGTGTTAAAAATCACAATATCAAAAACACATGCATACATTTTTAAAAAAAACTGACTTACGTTTTTTACATCCACGCTTTGTTGTTGAAAGAAGAACAAAAGTAATCCAGTTTAATCCAACACCATCGATATATCCAAAGGTATTAATCCATCACTATAAAGGTATATCCAAAGGTTTAGAGATTTTAACTCCAAAAGTTGTGTAAATGTAATTTCCCGGGAGCTCCACGAAACACGTCCATTCACTGGCATCCCAAAAGTTAGACTGACATTTGTGAAGTCTACAAAGTAGCCTGACTCAGACTCCACCCCTAGAGCCGTCCCACACCTTGACCCCTCCCACAACAGGTGCTGAGGCGTGGGAAAGGATGACAAAGAGTTCCCACACGCACACACGCACACGCGCACACACACACACACACACACACGCACACACACACACACACACACACACACACATAATGAAAGAATAGACGTCCGCACCCCATGCGTTGCGCATGCGCGCGCACACACATACATAATGAAAGAAGAGACGCCCCGTGCTCCGTTTGAAAAGACGCAAACTCGACGTAGGCCTACATTCTCTTGGAATTTAGGCTACGCTACTGCAGAGTCAGACCCAAAGACTCCTGAGAGATGCCTTGATGAAGCTATGATGGATTTAACTTTAGCTCCGCGAAAATTACAAGGATCGTGATTAACAAAATTAACCAGCCTGAACATGTGGAATATATTTTACATTTGATTGATCAATGTGGATATAACGATAGAAGATTTACATGGAATACAACAGAGCACCTTCGATTTGGTTTTCACAGAGCGAGATATTGGATTTTATTTTTACCACGTTATGGATCGGATTGAAAAGACTGAGGAGATGGATTAACAAATGAGGAATATACAGACTGCTCGTGGACCACGTTAATAAATACCCACGTATTAATTAGAAGGTTATAAGGTATATGTATAAATGTATTTAATGTAATAAATAATAAATATAGCCTACTTCCTTTGTATATCCTTTGCATCCATCCTATATCGTTGAACATCGATAAACATGCCCTTACATGCTCCCAGAGACACAGTCGAAGTCTACACGACATGCACGACATAACATACTGTACATATAACACAGGTAGATCACGTAACGATCAACGTGCAAACATAGTTAACATTGTAAACATTTAGACTGAATCCAATGATAGCGATCTTCAATCTCACTTATGAAAGTATTATACAATAAAACATGCACATGTGTTTACAATTAGTTGCATTCCTTAGTTAACAACACTTGATTTCACTATTATTTACATTGAACAAGCCCATCCACAAATTCTCTCAACATTAGATGTTTTCAAACTTCACGGTAAGTTTTAGAACAGTCCAAATCGTGAGCAGAGGTGGGGGGTGTTTGGGAGAGTCCATTTCTAAAGGGTCTTTTTTACTGTTTTAGAACAAATAACATTATGTCCAGGAGAAGTTCGCACTCACACACAAACACACTTCTACAATGTATTGTCTGTGGTAAGATCAGGGACTTGTTTTTAATTAAAGAAAGTTTTGTTTTTCACATTTGAAAAGTTCACCAACACATTTAAAAGTTTTAAAAAAGTTGTATAAAGTTATGGTTGGTATTCGTACATTTTACTACGTTATCAGAAAATGTTAGAGAAAGTTGTTACTTCTTTTTAATTCTGTATTTTTACAGACCTAAAACCATGATGCTTCAAAGTATGGAATATAAGTTTTGAACATTTATAAGATTTTGAACATTTATAAATTTGTGTATTGCAAAAGCAGAAGTCTATTTTTATTCTGTATTTTTACAGACCTAAAACCATGATTAGAAGTAGTCAAAGACAAACGATTTTGAACATTTATAAATTTGTGTGTTGCAAAAGCAGAAGTCTATTTTCTTTAAATAAGGATTTAACGTTTTAATTTCTTTAAATCAGTCTGATGACACGCATTATTTCTGTGATTAATTGATTAGTAATGTTGCGAGGGGGTTTCCTCACACGAGTAAAGCACTTTAGACGTGTTTGTGACAAACACATTGTATTTACTTAGATTTTTAAACGTATTTAACATTTTAAATGTTTTTCTTCTGTCCAACTTACGTTTCATACGAATTGCCTGAGACGTTTAACAACCACATATAGGGAATGCATGTTGATTAGTACGCTGTACCACTACCATCACTGTAGTATTCTGAGGAAATATCAGTTACTTACTTGGGATAATCTCATTAAATTCAAAAACATTTGTTTAATTTATAAAATCAGACATGGTCTAGCACCACATGCTTTCTGAGTGCATTTAAACATTATATATTTATTTTATATGATTTGTATTTCATGAAGACCTGAGGGTCGAAATGATACTTTTTTAATACCATTTTGAAGCAGTACCTTTCAGTGTGCGGACTTCACACTTCTTTATTCAGTTTATTTCACTCAGTTGTCCTGGACCTAAGCCCAATTTGGATGTTAGGAATGTGCAAGCCAGCTTTATGTTTTTGACTCTTCATTGCATTTCCATAATGCGGTGTATGTAATTTTATTTTTGTGATTTTATACCTGCGTTTATCTTTAAGGTAGCCTTTTATTACTCCGGCTGAGGGACTAACGGTGAAAATTACCACTCTTGAGCTAACTTGGGTACATTTACATTGTTTTAATGCTGATTAATGTAGCACTGTCCCCCTTTTCAAATAAAGAGAAAATGAAAAAGTACGTTTCAGACATAGTGCAAACATGCAATGTTCGAGAAAAGCTCATATTGGTGTAATCTTTGAGAGGTCTCATCCCAAAAACGTAAAACTTTGTGTTGGGATAACCCAGACATACCTTTACTAAAATAAACTTTATGGAAGTCATTTTCAAGCTGTGAGTATGCTTCGACACGTAACTATACCATTATATATTTATATTATGTTCCCATGTTGCTTTAAAGTCTTTGTTGTTTGTTTGTTATTAACTATTACTTTTTATTTTTCAACATCCTATACAAATTAAAGAAACATATGAGCTAAGAATGTTCTCTAACCCAAAATAAACAGATAATGGAATGTTTGCAATCTACAATATATGTTAGATATTATAGTTGTATTTTACACACATCAACATATTTTGTCAGAAAGTTACACACTTGTAAAGCCTATATGGACTAACTTTAAAACATAGGCCTAATCTTTATACAGAAATCACACACGTCCAAACAAACATACAATATTCAAAAAGACCAAATCACTAAGAAAAGAGGAAATGAAAAGCATTTGTTTATAAGAAATACACAAAAGTTTGCAAATGACGGTTTATCATTAGTTTTTAGCCATCTTGCACAGTAGATGACACCGTTCACATCTTGTTTCTCGGATTGTACGTGTTTTAGACGATGACTTTTCTTTAGAATTTATGTGATAGTCTTTCTGTTTGAGAATGCTTGACTATCTATGACTGATGCTGAATCACACAAGTATTAACACATGGTGTGTTACACTTAAACCATTACCACAGAATCACTTGAGTTAAATTAAAGCTTGAGCTAAGTTAAAACCAAACGTATCTTCATACCTGATGTGCCAGACACAAATTGTTCTAACAATCTTTTTTTGTTTTATAAATACTCTTTTCTTATTTCTACAAATATTGGGGCTATATGAAGTTAATACACAATGAAACGAGAATAATGCTACCAAATACGTCTGACACTATGTTTTTAAGAAAAGGCAGTGTTTTAAAATACAGATGTTTTTTTCTTTTGACAAAACCTACAATTCCAATGATCTCACCCCGGTGGTGCTTAACATCCAAGAGCTGAAGAAGCAATTCTTTATGCAAAAAAAAAAAAAAAGCAAATTAATTAAAAACAACAACAATACAAATAGTTTAAGTTATAGTCAACATTTACAATGTGTAATTCTGTCAGTTTGACATGATGTACCTGTACCATATTATTGTAATGCAAGCACTTTTGAGGGTTAACGTTACCTGTCCTTGTAAAAGGATATGGATAAAATTCAAGTATAATCTTTATGCAACAATCATGCTTCCACAATTTACTACAAAAGTGTGCACTGTGTATAAGCAGCTGTGTTAGTATAATAAAAGAGACATTTGACATGAGCAGTGTGCATTTGTACTAGAAGATAGTTGATAATTTTGCACAAACAAAAAGGTCATTTTTAAAAACATAAAATAACTAATTTTACATTCTGGCATATGTGCCGTTGACTTTCCCCTTGTTCACATTCTTGCACATGGGTATTCAAAAGAGATTGTTTTACCCGTTGTAAATTTAGGTATGATAGTATGTTTCTAGATTATTTATTTTGACAGCTATAGAAAGTTGAAGAGTTCGTTGATTATATCAATTCAATGAAGATTGAATAATCTTTGAATTACAGTAATTATTTGTATGTCACATCCATGAAGGTGCAACAATGTTGGAGGTTTTGAGAAACAGAACCATGATAACTGAGCAGTTGAACTTTAACTATAGTCTGTGCTCCCCATTTATTAATATGACTGGAGACTGTGTGTAATAAAATAATAATAAATTTTTAAAAATCACTCCATATTTCATGATTCCTAATACGTTACTATCCCAATTAAGTACAAAAAAACGTACAAATATAGTATAAAGAGAAATAAATGACTGTCCTTTTACACAAATTCTACATTTCTTTTACAACATATTTCTTTTACAGCATATAGCTGCTATCTCTACGAAACATCGAGATGAAAGATGAGTATTGCTGTTTTTCTGTTACCTAAAAAACAATTACACTTCAAACCCGTCTAACTATTACACTTAAAGATGTGCATTTCACAGTACAATCATACACCGTTATTTTGTGTCACTAAACAACGGTTAAGATAATGAATTATAAATGATACTTATTTTTAAGTGAAAGGTGGGATAATTATTTTTTTTCTTTCCATTTACATAACCATTCTCAATCTATTGCAGGGTGTCTATTTTCCTTATGTTGAAAAACAAACCTTGAAAACAACTATGCTTTCTTAGAATGTCATCAGCCGTAGAAATGTCTTGCGTACGTCTCTCTCTCACAACTATCGCCGGAGTTTCCTGCATGCACAGAATTTGAGGGCCTCTTATAGATTTCAATTTAACACACGTTTCACAACTCGTGTAAATGTTTTCTTTAGCTGTACATTATGTGATGCAGGAAACTCCGGCGATAGTTGTGAGAGAGAGACGTACGCAAGACATTTCTACGGCTGATGACATTCTAAGAAAGCATAGTTGTTTTCAAGGTTTGTTTTTCAAAGCATAAGGAAAATAGACACCCTGCAATAGATTGAGAATGGTTATGTTAAATGGAAAGAATAAAAAATAATTATCCCACCTTTCACTTAAAAATAAGTATCATTTATAATTCATTATCTTAACCGTTGTTTAGTGACACAAAATAACGGTGTATGATTGTACTGTGAAATGCACATCTTTAAGTGTAATAGTTAGACGGGTTTGAAGTGTAATTGTTTTTTAGGTAACAGAAAAACAGCAATACTCATCTTTCATCTCGATGTTTCGTAGAGATAGCAGCTATATGCTGTAAAAGAAATATGTTGTAAAAGAAATGTAGAATTTGTGTAAAAGGACAGTCATTTATTTCTCTTTATACTATATTTGTACGTTTTTTTGTACTTAATTGGGATAGTAACGTATTAGGAATCATGAAATATGGAGTGATTTTTAAAAATTTATTATTATTTTATTACACACAGTCTCCAGTCATATTAATAAATGGGGAGCACAGACTATAGTTAAAGTTCAACTGCTCAGTTATCATGGTTCTGTTTCTCAAAACCTCCAACATTGTTGCACCTTCATGGATGTGACATACAAATAATTACTGTAATTCAAAGATTATTCAATCTTCATTGAATTGATATAATCAACGAACTCTTCAACTTTCTATAGCTGTCAAAATAAATAATCTAGAAACATACTATCATACCTAAATTTACAACGGGTTAAAACAATCTCTTTTGAATACCCATGTGCAAGAATGTGAACAAGGGGAAAGTCAACGGCACATATGCCAGAATGTAAAATTAGTTATTTTATGTTTTTAAAAATGACCTTTTTGTTTGTGCAAAATTATCAACTATCTTCTAGTACAAATGCACACTGCTCATGTCAAATGTCTCTTTTATTATACTAACACAGCTGCTTATACACAGTGCACACTTTTGTAGTAAATTGTGGAAGCATGATTGTTGCATAAAGATTATACTTGAATTTTATCCATATCCTTTTACAAGGACAGGTAACGTTAACCCTCAAAAGTGCTTGCATTACAATAATATGGTACAGGTACATCATGTCAAACTGACAGAATTACACATTGTAAATGTTGACTATAACTTAAACTATTTGTATTGTTGTTGTTTTTAATTAATTTGCTTTTTTTTTTTTTTTTGCATAAAGAATTGCTTCTTCAGCTCTTGGATGTTAAGCACCACCGGGGTGAGATCATTGGAATTGTAGGTTTTGTCAAAAGAAAAAAACATCTGTATTTTAAAACACTGCCTTTTCTTAAAAACATAGTGTCAGACGTATTTGGTAGCATTATTCTCGTTTCATTGTGTATTAACTTCATATAGCCCCAATATTTGTAGAAATAAGAAAAGAGTATTTATAAAACAAAAAAAGATTGTTAGAACAATTTGTGTCTGGCACATCAGGTATGAAGATACGTTTGGTTTTAACTTAGCTCAAGCTTTAATTTAACTCAAGTGATTCTGTGGTAATGGTTTAAGTGTAACACACCATGTGTTAATACTTGTGTGATTCAGCATCAGTCATAGATAGTCAAGCATTCTCAAACAGAAAGACTATCACATAATTCTAAAGAAAAGTCATCGTCTAAAACACGTACAATCCGAGAAACAAGATGTGAACGGTGTCATCTACTGTGCAAGATGGCTAAAAACTAATGATAAACCGTCATTTGCAAACTTTTGTGTATTTCTTATAAACAAATGCTTTTCATTTCCTCTTTTCTTAGTGATTTGGTCTTTTTGAATATTGTATGTTTGTTTGGACGTGTGTGATTTCTGTATAAAGATTAGGCCTATGTTTTAAAGTTAGTCCATATAGGCTTTACAAGTGTGTAACTTTCTGACAAAATATGTTGATGTGTGTAAAATACAACTATAATATCTAACATATATTGTAGATTGCAAACATTCCATTATCTGTTTATTTTGGGTTAGAGAACATTCTTAGCTCATATGTTTCTTTAATTTGTATAGGATGTTGAAAAATAAAAAGTAATAGTTAATAACAAACAAACAACAAAGACTTTAAAGCAACATGGGAACATAATATAAATATATAATGGTATAGTTACGTGTCGAAGCATACTCACAGCTTGAAAATGACTTCCATAAAGTTTATTTTAGTAAAGGTATGTCTGGGTTATCCCAACACAAAGTTTTACGTTTTTGGGATGAGACCTCTCAAAGATTACACCAATATGAGCTTTTCTCGAACATTGCATGTTTGCACTATGTCTGAAACGTACTTTTTCATTTTCTCTTTATTTGAAAAGGGGGACAGTGCTACATTAATCAGCATTAAAACAATGTAAATGTACCCAAGTTAGCTCAAGAGTGGTAATTTTCACCGTTAGTCCCTCAGCCGGAGTAATAAAAGGCTACCTTAAAGATAAACGCAGGTATAAAATCACAAAAATAAAATTACATACACCGCATTATGGAAATGCAATGAAGAGTCAAAAACATAAAGCTGGCTTGCACATTCCTAACATCCAAATTGGGCTTAGGTCCAGGACAACTGAGTGAAATAAACTGAATAAAGAAGTGTGAAGTCCGCACACTGAAAGGTACTGCTTCAAAATGGTATTAAAAAAGTATCATTTCGACCCTCAGGTCTTCATGAAATACAAATCATATAAAATAAATATATAATGTTTAAATGCACTCAGAAAGCATGTGGTGCTAGACCATGTCTGATTTTATAAATTAAACAAATGTTTTTGAATTTAATGAGATTATCCCAAGTAAGTAACTGATATTTCCTCAGAATACTACAGTGATGGTAGTGGTACAGCGTACTAATCAACATGCATTCCCTATATGTGGTTGTTAAACGTCTCAGGCAATTCGTATGAAACGTAAGTTGGACAGAAGAAAAACATTTAAAATGTTAAATACGTTTAAAAATCTAAGTAAATACAATGTGTTTGTCACAAACACGTCTAAAGTGCTTTACTCGTGTGAGGAAACCCCCTCGCAACATTACTAATCAATTAATCACAGAAATAATGCGTGTCATCAGACTGATTTAAAGAAATTAAAACGTTAAATCCTTATTTAAAGAAAATAGACTTCTGCTTTTGCAACACACAAATTTATAAATGTTCAAAATCGTTTGTCTTTGACTACTTCTAATCATGGTTTTAGGTCTGTAAAAATACAGAATAAAAATAGACTTCTGCTTTTGCAATACACAAATTTATAAATGTTCAAAATCTTATAAATGTTCAAAACTTATATTCCATACTTTGAAGCATCATGGTTTTAGGTCTGTAAAAATACAGAATTAAAAAGAAGTAACAACTTTCTCTAACATTTTCTGATAACGTAGTAAAATGTACGAATACCAACCATAACTTTATACAACTTTTTTAAAACTTTTAAATGTGTTGGTGAACTTTTCAAATATATGTGAAAAACAAAACTTTCTTTAATTAAAAACAAGTCCCTGATCTTACCACAGACAATACATTGTAGAAGTGTGTTTGTGTGTGAGTGCGAACTTCTCCTGGACATAATGTTATTTGTTCTAAAACAGTAAAAAAGACCCTTTAGAAATGGACTCTCCCAAACACCCCCCACCTCTGCTCACGATTTGGACTGTTCTAAAACTTACCGTGAAGTTTGAAAACATCTAATGTTGAGAGAATTTGTGGATGGGCTTGTTCAATGTAAATAATAGTGAAATCAAGTGTTGTTAACTAAGGAATGCAACTAATTGTAAACACATGTGCATGTTTTATTGTATAATACTTTCATAAGTGAGATTGAAGATCGCTATCATTGGATTCAGTCTAAATGTTTACAATGTTAACTATGTTTGCACGTTGATCGTTACGTGATCTACCTGTGTTATATGTACAGTATGTTATGTCGTGCATGTCGTGTAGACTTCGACTGTGTCTCTGGGAGCATGTAAGGGCATGTTTATCGATGTTCAACGATATAGGATGGATGCAAAGGATATACAAAGGAAGTAGGCTATATTTATTATTTATTACATTAAATACATTTATACATATACCTTATAACCTTCTAATTAATACGTGGGTATTTATTAACGTGGTCCACGAGCAGTCTGTATATTCCTCATTTGTTAATCCATCTCCTCAGTCTTTTCAATCCGATCCATAACGTGGTAAAAATAAAATCCAATATCTCGCTCTGTGAAAACGTACTCGGTTACTAACGTAACCTCGGTTCTCTCTAGAGAGGGAACGAGTACTGCGTAATATCTTACGCTATGGGGAAACACTCTTTCCTCGAGATATTGAAGCCAAAAATTATCCTTAATTTTTAATCATGCAAAACGCTTTTGCAGCAGCAAGCAGACAAGGGCGAGACAGCTCGCGCGCCCATTGGCTGCCTTGCTGGAAAAGCTGCAGCCTATCGAGTGAGGCACTGCGTGACGTAATGACGAATGGGGGCGCTTCGCGCCCATTTCGTCATGTCCCGCCAGTAAAGGCGTGGTCTCGCCCTATAATACCCTCGATAGCTGTATTTCCTCTGATTTTTCAACGCCGAAGCGAACCAGAGCGTATTCCAAGCACGGCAAGATACGCAGTACTCGTTCCCTCTCTAGAGAGAACCGAGGTTACGTTAGTAACCGAGTACGTTCTCTTACGAGAGTATCTCTCGTACTGCGTAATATCTTACGCTATGGGGAACACCATGCAACACGCCGTGCTGGTAGGGATCCAACACCAAAGTCCCAGGGGCCGAAGCCCGGGGCGCATATAGTGCATAATCACCATAAACTCACAGAGAGTGAGGGAAGAGAGGCTAGAAGCATCATTCCCTGTAAATAGCATCCGAAGGAGCTGATCATGTGACAAATAGACCATACCGTCAGGGTGAACATTCAGCCTGAACTGGGTGGCCACAAGTGTGTCGACAATTTAATGAGCTGCTGTACCGGTCAGTGAGCAATACGCAGGTCAAACTCAGTATCTGAGCCGCACAGCGGGCAGATAGCACTGAACTTTATACCGCCAAAAGCTTAGCTTGCAAGGCGGGAACCTCCAGGTTATAGTATTTTATAAATGTAGACGGCGAGGCCCAGCCCGCGGCCATACAAATATCTTGCAGGGTAACCCCGCTAGACCATGCCCACGAGGAGGCCATGCCTCTTGTGGAGTGCGCTCTAACACCCAAAGGGCACTGTAGGCCCTTAGCAGTGTAAGCCAGCGCTATGGCACCGACTATCCATCTGGATAGGCTCTGTTTCGAAGTGGCAAGTCCCTTAGCACGGCCGCCAAACGAAACGAAAAGCTGCTCAGTCTGTCTGAAACCAGACGAGCGGGACACATAAGCCCTTAGTGCCCTGACAGGGCAAAGGAGACTCGCGTCCTTCTCCTCATTGAGAACCGGAAGGGCAGACAGGGAAATCACCTGTGCCCTGAACGGTGTGTTGAGGGATTTTGGCACGTAGCCGTGCTTCGGTTTGAGTATGACCTTTGAGTCATTAGGTCCAAACTCCATGCATGACGCGCTCACTGAGAGCACTTGCAAGTCCCCTACGCGCTTCACTGAAGCAAGAGCCATAAGAAACGCTGTCTTGAAAGACAAGTGTTTGATGTCTGACGACTGGATTGGCTCGAATGGGGCACCTTTCATGGCCTCCAAGACCGTGGAAAGGTCCCATGTCGGAACTGAAGGGGCCTGGGAGGGTTTAGCCTCCGAGCTCCTCTAAGGAAACGCACGACTAAGTCGTTCTTTCCTAGTGACTGGCCAGACACCGGTTTTACAAACGTTGCTATGGCCGCCACGTATACTTTGA
Organism: Chrosomus eos; assembly: GCA_036326025.1. Classification (NCBI taxonomy): domain Eukaryota; kingdom Metazoa; phylum Chordata; class Actinopteri; order Cypriniformes; family Leuciscidae; genus Chrosomus; species Chrosomus eos. Next base: position 14,285,342 of record CM070833.1, read on the forward strand.
GCGTGGAAGGGGTCCTGCCCTTATCCAGTAGCTCCTGAAGGAAGGAAAGCACTTCCGTAACCCCGCAGTCTACAGGTGAAAAGCTCTACGCTTGACACCAAGCAGAGAACACAGACCACTTCGAGGTGTAGAGCCGTCTGGTAGACGGGGCTCTAGCCTACGCGATCGTGTTTAACACTCCCTCTGGGAGGTCAGCGGGTACCCGTTGATGGCCCATGCGTGCCGGGACCACAAATCCGGGCGAGGATGCCAAATCGAGCCTCCCGCCTGAGAGAGGAGGTCTCTCCTCAACGGTAAAGGCCATGGGGCAGCGCTGGTCAGCTGCATCAGGACAGGGAACCACGACTGGTTTGTCCAGAGCGGAGCTATGAGTAGCACTGGGCATCCCTCCCTCCTGATTCGCTCCAACACCTGAGGCAGGAGTGAGACAGGGGGAAAAGCATATAGGGGGGGGCGGCGGGGCCAACATGGGCCAGCGCGTCCCGGCTTTTCGAGAAGAATCTCGGGCAGTGAGCGTTTTCTTGGGACGCGAACAGGTCCACCTGCGCTTTGCCAAACGTTTCCCACAACAGCTGGATCGTCTGCGGGTGCAGAGACCATTCTCCTGCTGGGACGTTGTTTCTGGACAGCCTGTCTGGCCCCACATTTAGGTGACCAGGCACATGCGCCGCTCTCAGCGAGAGCAGGTTGTGCTGAGCCCAGACCAGGAGGCGTTCCGTCAGCCTGTAAGGTTTCGGGACCTGACGCCGCCCTGGCGATTCATGTACGCCACCACTGACATGTTGTCCGACCGGACCAATACGTGGTGGCCTATTATCTGGGGACAGAAGCGCCTTAGCGCTTTGTCGACTGCTATTAATTCCAAGCAGTTTATGTGAAGGAGCTTCTCCCGTACTGACCATAGGCCAGCTAGCGGTCTGCCCTCGAGCAGCGCTCCCCGCCCCGATGTGGAGGCGTCCGTAGACACCACCTTCACACCCGAGGCGATCCCCAGACTCACACCTGACTGATACCAGTCGGTCACTTTCCACGGTTTCAGAGCTGAAACGCACTGAAGGTCGACCCTGAGGCGAAATAGACCCGCGGTCCACGCCCTGGGGGAACTCGTGCTTTTAGCCATAGCTGCAGTGGGCGCATGCGGAGCAGGCCCAACTGGAGTACGGAGGCTGCTGAGGCCATCAGACCCAGCATTTTCTGAAACCTTCTGAGCGGGACTATAGAGCCGTGGCGGAAGGATCTCGCGACGTGCTGAATATTCAATCCGCGCTCCGGTGACAGGCGTGCTGTCATGGATAGCGAGTCTAACACTGTTCCCAGAAAGGAAATTCTCCGACTGGGGAGCAGTGAGCTTTTCGCCCAATTGACTGTAAGGCCCAGCTCCTCGAGGTGCTCGAGTAATGCGGCCCTGTGTTCTATGAGCTCCGTTCGTGAACGAGATAGAATCAGCCAATCGTCCAAGTAGTTCAAAACTCGCATGCCCCGAAGTCTCAGGGGGGCGAGGGCCGCGTCCATGCACTACGTGAACGTACGGGGTGCTATGGACAGGCCGAACGGCAGGACTGTGTATTGATATGCCTGGCCCTCGAAGGCGAATCTCAAGAATCGCCTGTGATGGGACGCTATTTGTATTTGAAAATAGGCGTCTTTCAGATCTATTGACATGAACCAGTCTCCTTGGCGCACTTGCGCGAGGATTTTCCTGGTCGTAAGCATTCTGAACTGGCGCTTCCCGAGCGTTCTGTTCAGCAGTCGCAGATCTAGAATGGGTCTGAGCCCACCATCTTTTTTCGGTACCAGAAAATATCTGCTGTATAAGCCCCCTTCGCCCTGAGATAGAGGTTCTATAGCCCCTTTTCTCAGTAGTTTCGCTATCTCGGCTCGAAGTAGATGAAACACTTCGCTATACACCGTAGTTTCGACTCGCGCCGTATAACGGCGGGGGCGTCGAGCGAACTGTAGCGAACAGCCTCTCGCTATAGTGTTCAACACCCATTCTGATACCCCGGGAAGCCTTGACCACGCATCTGCGTGAATAGCTAGGGGTAGAATGAAATCTGGGCTCTGGCCGCGGCAGGACGGCGGCTCGAGAGCCCCTGTGTACTGGGAACACAGCACCGTGTTTACAGCGTTCGAGGCGGGGGGCGCGCTGATCACAGCGGGCAGCCTGGCCGCGCTCAGCTTCTCTATGGCGGGACGCGCAGAGAAAGCGAGCGGGGCGAATCCTGTGGGATTCGGCGCGTGTGAGGGAATGTGGGCACATTTACTAAATGCGGCACATTTACTACACTGAGAATACTGTCAGCTCGCGCGACTAAATCACTGCTGTGTTTACAGCGTGCGAGGCGCGCGCTGATCACAGCCGGCAGCCTGGCCGCGCTCAGCCTCTCTGTGACGGGTTGTGCAGAGAAGACGAGCGGGGGCGAATCCCGTGAGATTCGGAGTGTCTGTGAGAAACGCGGGCGCGAGACAGCGGGCACATTTTCTGCACGAAGAACACTCGGCTCGCGCCGAATGAATCAACGCTGTGTTCACAGCGTGCGAGGTGCGCGCTAATCACAGCGGGCAGCCTGGCCACGCTCAGCTTCTCTGTGACGGGTTGTGCATAGAAAACGAGCGGGGGTGAATCCCGTGGGATTCTGCGTCAGTGAGGAAATGCGAAAACAGCGGGCACATTTACTGCACTGAGAACACTGTCGGCTCGCGCCGACTAAATGTGTGTTAGTTTCGTTTTTACAGAAACCAAGGGACACGCATCGTGTAGTGTAAGCGGGCATTGTATGGGCGCGTTCACTACATTTTCTGCACAACCAACATGAGTTGGTTTATTTGTGCTAGCCCTGCACCGTGGCGGGCTGTGTCTGGGTGTGGGAATGGGCACTGGGACGTGGGCATTCTTACAACACTCGTAACACCATCGGCCGTGGCCGGAACACCAGAAAATGCACTCTTTATTGGATTTATCTGGGTAGCCATAGAAACGGCTTTTGTGCGCAGGCAAGCGGGCTGAGACACCGGCTGCTTCACTGCGAAATACACTGGGACAGTCACAACGCATGGAACTGAACGAGCGAGAAGTTTTGGTGGAAATCCGGCCGCAGCGGGATCTGAACACCGTCACTTTCCTAGAGAGACTAGGAAGGCCTTGAGACCTCGGGCTTTACCTCAATCCTCGGCCGGGGCCCGCGCTGAGGGGGGCGGCGTCCAGCAGAGCGAGAGCGCGGTGTTTGATCTCGGGCCTGGCGGCGCTGCTAGTTAGCCGAAACGACGGCCTTTGTGCGCAGGCAAGCGGGCTGTGGAACCAGCTTGCTCACTGCGAAATACACTGGAACAGTCACATTGCTTGGAACTGAACGAGCGAGAAGTTTTGGTGAAAATCCGGCCGCAGCGGGAACTGAACACCGTCGCTTTCCTAGAGAGACTAGGAAGGCCTTGAGACCTCGGGCTTTATCTCAATCCTCGGCCGGGGCCCGCGCTGAGGGGGGCGGCGTCCAGCAGAGCGAGAACGTCGAGGAACACGGAGCGCTCAGCTTCCGTCATCTCGGATAGCGTTAGCCACAAATGTATCTCACCATTCAGACCGATGTAATCCACGGCTTGAGAGAGCGGACGCATCGGCTCAGTTTCAATGCCGTCTCCGGTAAGTTTGTCGAGCTCAAGTGCGGACGCGGCGGCAGACGGCGGCCGCTGTCAGTCTGGGAGCGACTCGAGCGAAGCCGGCGAAGCTGGGCGGGCGAACCGGCGAGCTTTGGCGGGCTGGAAATAGCTCGGGCGCGCGCAGGGCGCGGCGCTTCTTGCGGCGCGGCATCACGGCGGGCTGGGATGCGGGCTCGGAGAACGAAGCTAGGCGAGTCCGCAGAGTCACCATAGGCAAGCGTTCACAATGATGGCATCCGCCGTCAGCGAGCGGGGTGGCCGCGTGATCCTCACCCAGGCAGGACACGCAGATGACGTGGCGGTCCTCGTCGCTGAGTGGGGCTCGGCAAGAACCACAGGAAAGCATCTTTAAAAAGACGCAGCTCTTTTAGAACAGTAGAAATGGGTGTTGCGTCACGTAAGCAAACACACACACACTTAGCAGAGTAAAAGGATATAGTACGCCGGAAAGCGCAGCAGGTACGGCAGTTGAAGGCGGCTGGGCCAGCGACTTCAGAAGATGGCACGTCCCGCTGAGAAGGCTACAAGTCAACGGCGCGGCTTCTCACTCTGGATCCCGCGATGCGTGAGCTTCGCGTGAAGAATGAAAAAATCAGAGGAAATACAGCTATCGAGGGTATTATAGGGCGAGACCACGCCTTTACTGGCGGGACATGACGAAATGGGCGCGAAGCGCCCCATTCGTCATTACGTCACGCAGTGCCTCACTCGATAGGCTGCAGCTTTTCCAGCAAGGCAGCCAATGGGCGCGCGAGCTGTCTCGCCCTTGTCTGCTTGCTGCTGCAAAAGCGTTTTGCATGATTAAAAATTAAGGATAATTTTTGGCTTCAATATCTCGAGGAAAGAGTGTTTCCCCATAGCGTAAGATATTACGCAGTACGAGAGATACTCTCGTAAGAGAACCAAATCGAAGGTGCTCTGTTGTATTCCATGTAAATCTTCTATCGTTATATCCACATTGATCAATCAAATGTAAAATATATTCCACATGTTCAGGCTGGTTAATTTTGTTAATCACGATCCTTGTAATTTTCGCGGAGCTAAAGTTAAATCCATCATAGCTTCATCAAGGCATCTCTCAGGAGTCTTTGGGTCTGACTCTGCAGTAGCGTAGCCTAAATTCCAAGAGAATGTAGGCCTACGTCGAGTTTGCGTCTTTTCAAACGGAGCACGGGGCGTCTCTTCTTTCATTATGTATGTGTGTGCGCGCGCATGCGCAACGCATGGGGTGCGGACGTCTATTCTTTCATTATGTGTGTGTGTGTGTGTGTGTGTGTGTGTGTGTGCGTGTGTGTGTGTGTGTGTGTGTGCGCGTGTGCGTGTGTGCGTGTGGGAACTCTTTGTCATCCTTTCCCACGCCTCAGCACCTGTTGTGGGAGGGGTCGAGGTGTGGGACGGCTCTAGGGGTGGAGTCTGAGTCAGGCTACTTTGTAGACTTCACAAATGTCAGTCTAACTTTTGGGATGCCAGTGAATGGACGTGTTTCGTGGAGCTCCCGGGAAATTACATTTACACAACTTTTGGAGTTAAAATCTCTAAACCTTTGGATATACCTTTATAGTGATGGATTAATACCTTTGGATATATCGATGGTGTTGGATTAAACTGGATTACTTTTGTTCTTCTTTCAACAACAAAGCGTGGATGTAAAAAACGTAAGTCAGTTTTTTTTAAAAATGTATGCATGTGTTTTTGATATTGTGATTTTTAACACTGAAGACATGTTAGGTCTATTTGTTTGATGTTTTAATTTTAGAAAACGTATGATAGAAAATAGATCTATTGTTTGATATAAAATTGCATTACACATTGTTTTAGATTTCTAGAAATTCGTTAAGAAAACACAATTTAAACTTTTACATTAATGTTTTAACAACTTACAAGTGTATGAACACTAAAGTCATATATGTTTTAATGATATAAAATGTTTTTAATACTTTTAAACAACGTGTAATTGTGAAAAAAGTACATCTTCAAATATAGTGATTAGTTCTATTTGTATGATGTAATTTTAATACACCTTGTTTTAGATGTTTTTAATGCTAAAACATTTTGATAATTTTAAGAAAGCACAATTTAAAACTTTTATTTATTTAATTATCGTATTATATTTTTAAATGTATTAATTATTTATTTTTTTATGTCCAAACGTTTTAACATTTTACAAATGTATGGTGACCGCTAAAAAACTATATTTTTAACACATTGTAGTTTTAATATTATGACGTGTTTTATGTAAAATGTAACACATTTGACAAAAATAATGAAGGTTAAATGTATCTTTTGTAATGAAAAAAAAAAAAAAAACTTTTAACTCGTCTTACTTTTCTGTAAATAACTGGATGTTGATCTTTTAATGTTTTAACATTTTAGATGTTTTATGAACTAAAACATTTTGATAACTTTAAGAAATGCAGTTTAAACAACTTACAAGTGTGTGTGAACACTGAAGACATATTAGATGCAAGTAATTTTAATACAAACGGTTTTAATGCTAGAACATTTTGATAACGTTAAGAAAACAGCTTTTAAACTTTTTCATTAATGTTTTAAGTGTATGAACACTAAACACAATAGTATCTTAATGATATAAATTGTTTTAATAGTTTTAAGCACTGTGTGTTATTGTGGAAAACACAATTTTAACTTTCTCATTAATGTTTTAATGGGTTTAATCACTACGTGTTATGTGAAAAGTACACCTTTTTTAAATGTATGATAAAAATAGAACTATTGTTTGATGTAATTTTAATACAATCGCCTTTAGATGTTTTAAGAAAACAACTATTTACATGATATAATTTTATTACACGGTGTTTTAGTTATTATTGTGATTGAAAACACTTTTTTAAAACAGATGTTTTATGTAAAGGTATAAAGACATATGTATCTTAATGGTTTTAATCACTACGTGTTATGACCCTTTTCTTTAATAAAAAACACTAAACCTATCTCTGTTTTCTGCCATCCTTCTTAAAAAGATTGAAAATGTATTGTTTTGAATGTTTTTCCATTATTTTGAACATTTTTTACATTGATCAAGACAGATGCCCGTAACAGGTGTACAACACGTGCCCAGACCGGAACCGGTTCGGATGGGAGGGGTTCCGTACCGTGGGAATTCCCACGGTCACATGACCTCTCCGGAAGTGGGTGGGAGGGGGCGGGACTAAGCGTGGGAAAAGGGGGCGGATCTAAGTGTGGGGGGAAAGGGGCGGGGCTAAGCGTGGGAAAAAGGGGCGTGGTCAATCAAGGGTCATAAATCACTCAAATGGGTCATAAATCACTCAAAGTGACATATGTCGCCCTATATAGTCTCTCTGACATTCATTGACTTTACTGGTCTCTTGCTCAGCATTGTAGTAAATACCACTTTATCATTGTTCTAAAGTAATGAACAAATAAAAACAGTATATAGACATCCTCGAGTATTATATCTTCAAAAATGTCTTGTTGTAGCGGCTTCCCCTAAAGCCCTTCAGCTTCCCCTGCACAGTGTGTGGTGATAGCAGGTTTGCTTTTGATAGCTTTTGATCTCTGAACACCAGAGTAGCTGTAGTGGGCATTAAGATGGCTACTCTAAAATGAAGTGTTTTCACAGTTTAAAGTGTTTCAGAGGTGAGTGCTTTACTGATTAACTGATTTGCACACAAAACGATTGGTAGACAATGCACAATAAATATGAATAAAACAAATATTAATAATTTTTATTAACTGTATATTTAATAAAAAATCAATAACAATTTAGATTAGGGAACACTATTCACTATTAATCATTTCTCACCCTCAAGTGTTTCCAAACCTGTATTTCATTCTTCTGTTGAAGACAAAAGACGTTTGTGTGGGAGAATTGGTTACCAGCATTCTTCAAAATGTCTTCTTTTGTGTTCAACAGAAGAAAAAACTCATACATGTTTGGAACAATTTGAGGGTGAGTAAATGATGACAGAATTGTATCTTTTCTGGGTGAACTATCTCTTTAACTAGTAGCTTATTAGCATGCATATTACTAGAGTATTGGCTGTTTATTAGTACTTATAAAGCACATATTAAAGGGATAGTTCGGCCAAAATTGATATTTAAGCCATGCATTACTCACCCTCAAGCCATTCGAGATGCATATGTCAATCTTGTTTCAGACGAACACATTTTCAGTTATTTTAGAAAATGTCTTAGACCCTTCAGTGGATATAATGTGAAGATATGGGGTCCAGCTCCTTCAAGTCCCAAAATGTGCATACATCCTTCACAAAAGTAATCCATCCGGCTCCAGGGGGATAAACAAAGGCCTTCTGAGGGTAATCCGTGCGGTTTTGTCGTAAAAATATACATATTTAAAACTTTATAGATGAAAATATCTGACTTCCGTCAACGATCGACGCGTGTTCACGGGTGATGGAAGTCGGCGTACGAGGTAGGACGTAGCGTAGGAAACGTCATAACGTAGCGTAGCGTAGGATGTAGCGTAGGGAACGACGTGAGGTTTGCTCTGCTCTCTGGCTGCGCCTGTGCGTTCATTCTACGTCACGACGTTTTCTACGCTACGTCCTACCTCGTACGCTGACTTCCATCACCCGTGAACACGCGTCGATCGTTGACGGAAGTCAGATATTTTCATCTATAATTTATCACAGTCAATTTTCACAAAAATGCTTATGGAATTACCATACTAAGTATGCACCCTCCTCAAATCAGTTTAATAAATTATCCATAATAATCATTATGCAATAATTATAAAAATAGTAATCTTTACAACTGTTATTTTCATTTAGTATATCATATTAATCATCTTCTCTTTTTCTGTGGTAACTGAAAGGTTTTGCTGTCATTGCTTATGAACCTGATTCCTGAGGATATCTTTTATTAAAGGGTACCTATCATGGAATTTTGAAAATTACCTTTCATGTAGTGTGTAACATAGATCTAAGTGAACAAAAACATCCTGCAAAGTTTTAAATATGAAAGTTCACCGTATACAAAGTTATTGTCTCTCAAAAGTAAGAGTCGACTCTGAGTCGCTGATATGAATCGATAGACGAACGATGCACTTTCGTACGTCACTTGTACAAGTTATTTGAATTCGACACGCCCACTCAGTGCGCGCGCCCAGCAGACAGAGAAACCTGACAACAACATGTCGACGAGACTCTGTTCTGAAGTGCGAATCAAAAGCAAACTTTTTTTTTCACTGCCCAGGGACAAGCATGTGAAGACTCAGTGGCTAGAGTTTATATTTACAACTATACCTCACAAGTATAGCCACCTTGAGCTGTGTTCGCGTTATTTTAATGACGATCGCTTCACAAACACAAATGCTGTGTGGATTATGGTGTATTCGCGAGTCGCCTGATACTGAAGGAACGTTCAATACCAAGTTTATTTGGATCAGCTTCCTCCTCCGAATCACAACCTGTAAGTACTATTAATAATTGTTGCTTTTATGTGTGTGTGTGTTGTGTGTGTGTGTGTGTGTGTGTGTGTGTGTGTGTGTGTGTGTGTGTGTGTGTGTGTGTGTGTGTGTGTGTGTGTGTGTGTGTGTGTGTGTGTGTGTGTGTGTGTGTGTGTGTGTGTGTGTGTGTTTGTGTGTGTGTGTGTGTGTGTGTGTGCGTGCGTGTGTGTGTGAGAGAGTGAGAGTTACGCTCAGCAGCTTCTAGGTCTCCGATGTCATTTTTTTTGTTTTTTGAAATATGTGAAATTATGTGAAGCGTATTGTAGTACTGCAGTGCTTTATCAATATGTTTAAGCTTTGGGCTAACGCAAAATATAACTGACTGGGTCATCTGACCAATCACCGTCGATTAGCGTCACGCAAAGGAGGGGTTTGGACAAATGAGTCGTCAAACGAATCATTAGGGAGTCGGTGAGCAAATCAGGTAAAAATAAATGCATATTGTAAGACAACAAAAGTGTTTTTTGTCATTGCATGCATGTAAAACTGTTGTTGGGGACTCCCAGAACATTATTAGGAACATTTTAAATGCCATAATAGGTACCCTTTAAAGAGCATCCTCCTCACCTCAATCCCCATGGAAGTGGATCTGAGTTTAGTACAGTCTTAGTTTTTCTTTTTCACACTGTGTGATGTGATGTGAGTTGTCACCATAGTGACAGAACAAGTAAGACCCACCCACCACAGCCCAGCTTCATTACCTATAAATCCTCTGGGTGGCCTCATGCAGATGGCGCAGATGAAGAAATGCTGGTACGGAATTTATTTTCTGTGAGGGGTGGTTGCGTTTTCCTGCAGAGTTAAGTGGTATTGGTGGTCATTAGTACACTATTAGGATGAAATACACTTGTTGATTTTGTCAGGGGTAACACGTACTGAAATGAACACAGTTTGGAGATGAGTTAACTGAGATGAAGAAGGATATAGCACTCACATCTCATTAGTCTTCCTGAAGTATAGACATCCTTAGGGTCCTCCGAGCTTTTCATTTTTAAAGATTAAGCAGAAAAGCACAATGCTTTTACTAAAGTCATATCAGTACCAGAGTTCATGTTAAAGTGAATGAAATCCATGCCCACTCCCTTCACCTCAAACTGCAAAGCACCTTCACTGCCTCAGGCAGAGCATTTTTTTTTATATTCCTGCTTTAGTCGCTGGAGGCCTTGCAAGGAACCCTGGGTAACTTCTGGAAGCTTTCAACGCGAGTCAAATCAGGTACAAACGCCACAATAAAGAGGTTTAGAGGGGATCAATGTGAGAAGTGACCTTAGTAAGTATTAGATGCAATGCTTACATCAGGAGCCCCTTTTAAGAAGTGCTGTAAGAAATAACTATAAAGTATTCCGTTCCTGCCAACAGCTTAATAATTTATTGAAAAGATGTTACCTTTACCACTTTGGAAATAAATTAAAATAAATAGTGTGGAACATTTTTATTGAGCTGAATATCAAGTGTGCTCTATGTGAAAATAGTCATTTTCCAGCTTCTTGCTTTCATATGATGAGTAGCCATAAAGAAAAGATGGGATCTTGTGCTCAGCCATATTCTGTCATGCAATGATCGTATGCTCATATATGAGGAACTTAAAGGGATAGTTCACCCAAAAATGAAAATTATGTCAGTAATTGCTCACCCTCATGTTGTTCCAACCCCGTAAGACCTTCGTTCATCTTCGGAACACAAATTAAGATATTTTTGATTAAATCTGAGAGCTGGATCACTCCTCCATAGGCTTCTAAGGGATTGAAACTTGCCGGCCCAGAAAAGTTATTAAAGACATTGTTAAAATAGTCCAAGTGACTGCAGTGGCTCAATCTTAAGTTGATCAAGCAACGAGAATACTGACCAACTCAGCTTTGATAATAATGTCTTATATAATAAAGATAATAAAAATCTTCTGGCATACAAAACCCCAAGACTTCGAGATAGATTTTTTCACAGAGGCAACAGAAGCCACGACAGCTGGAATTTAAATGAGCTGTGCTTATTCCAAATGTGGTAATACATGCATAAACACGCTTGAATTTGTTACTTTTAGATGTCCTTTAATGTACCTGCATGTGGTCATTCCCTCATGGTGAACCAGGACCCCTTTACTTGTTTCCTGACCTTCCTTCTGTTTGTGTTAGAGCTGAAGGGTGAGAGATACAGAGAAACCCTATTAAACCATATGGAGTGGTAAGTTGTTGACATAATGGGGTGTGACAGACCATGAGCTCTGCTGTGATCTCAGGTCACCACATAGGTGTGGAGACATCTGTGGATGATACACAGACACTATAGTCAGCTAACCACAGTCGTTTCCATCAGCTGCCGAGTGAATTATGCCAAAAAGGTGCAAAGGTGGGACTTATATACAGTATATAACACACTAGGACTGCATTTCATGAATGTTTGAAAAGAGTGCCATCTTGTTTCAGTATTCAAGTCAAACAGTTGACTTCTTGAAAACACTTTGAAAATGAAAATGAAGTTACCACCTTATCTCAGAGATGGTGTCACAAATCTGTCCTCTTACTAGGTCTTAACCACATGCTGTTTCTAAGCCACACAACCAATATAAAAAAGTAGAAATTTTAGAAGAAAGAGGTTTTTGCCCAAAAAAAAGTAGATTTCTTTCAAAAACATGAGATAACCATTTTAATGACCCCAATTTTTTTGAATAGTAGTATATATTTCTGATGCATATTTCAGAAATGTAATATTAGGATTTTACACAACCATTGATTTATACATTATATATTCAATTAAATCAGTTTGTGTTCATTTATGAATTCTAAATAGAGCTCATACAGAGCAATTTACTGACAAACCATTTATCAGTCTCTGTATTTGCCTGTGTAACAGTTGAGTGACAGCAAAACAATAATCTATAAAAAAGCATTTTTAAGGTATTATTTAAAAACACATTCGTCTTCACAGACCGTCTTTGCAGACAATACCCATTTACGGTCAATTTATATATTCAGCAAATATCTTTTTCATTTTTTATAGGCCCTTAGCAAGACTCCACAGAGAGTTCAGTGCGCTGGTCCTCAGTCAACAATGCAATCAAACTCCACACATTCTACCTGTCAGAACTCTTATCCCTGTCTAACCAAATCTTCGGGGAGGTAATCTCACCTTCAGTATCACATTTTTTCATTACTTTGTACTTTTTTGCTGTGTTCTCAAATCCCTGAGCGAACTGTCACTAATTTGAAGCAAGTCTGGAAAACACATCGAAATTACTGGAGAGATTCAGAAACGTGTGACAGAGTGGAAAATGCATGTCTGCGGTGTAAGAAAATCAACTGGTCTGCTTGTCTGAAAGAAGATACAGTTGAGTGACATACAGTGGAAGTGAAGATCTACACAGTCTTTCAAAATGAGAATACATATCAGATATAATACACCAAAATACAACATGACATAAGACTTAACAACTGAATTGGATGACATATTCAGAAAATGTTGAATTAATGAATAATCATATGCAGGGCACAGTTGAATTGCATTGTTTGCTTGAACAGATGAACAGACGGTGAGCCAATGAATTCAGCATGGCTTGGATGCCAGTCACAGAGTTTAGTTTTCCAACCACCCCCTTACTCCTCTCCACACGGGTTACTATAGCAACACAGCCTCACTCAAAGGCTTTTTTGACTATTTGGACTTGATGTCAGGGTTATTTTGATTGTGTGTAGACCCTTAAAAGCAAAATCCAATGCCAGTCAGAGCAGAAAACAAGAGATTTGTTGAAGCCCAGGTGTGCTAAAACGGATCAAAACATGATAATGAGGTTAACGTACCAAAGTGCTGATTTATACAGATTTTACAGTATCCCCACCCTAATCTCATCAGTAGGTTCATGCATTTTTGTATGTGTTGATACATACTGAAACATGCATATGGATGGGTTGCACTTTATTTTACAGTACGTGCACTTTAATGTACTTACAGTGTACTTACCCACAAAAGTAGTGTAATGTAACTACATTGGTTAAGTTAAGTTAAGGTTTAGGGGTAGGTTCAGGGTTAGTACCAAGGTAGTGTCATTATACAATTAAAGGATAATTCCGGTATTTAGCACTTTAAATCTATTTTCTAGTTTGTTTTGGATGAATAGAGTGGTGGACACAGAAATTGACGATGGGTCCTGTCTCCATTTTTTGACTATTTTAGAATCGCCTCTGAGCGCTTCAGAGTGGCTGTCTATGACCATACTCAAACATGTCCTTAAAACAACCCTTAACGTTCGTTTTCAAAACTGTGCAACTCACCGAGTGGTTAGTGGTGTTCGTTGATGTTCCAAAACAAGTAGCGTAGCGAAATACAGTTTCTGTCGTGTTTTTTTTTTTTTGGCATTTTGTAAAATTACATTGATGTCTGTTGGAGGACTCGGTGCTCGTTGATATTACTGCACTACCAGAAACGGAAACGGGTCTGTTTACATTTGGTTGTAGTCTTTTCACTCGGTTCTCCGTCTCTCAGAAGGCTAGCGTGAGCAGAGCAACTGCGGCAAAGAGGTTGTCGCCATCAAGTGGTTGGGAGTGTGCTAACGCTTCAGACTCAAATTCGACTTCAAGCGGAAGTTTATACGCGGTTGTGAGGTATCTGAAAAAATAGTTCCACTATAGTAAATAAAACGGATTGAAAGCATACATTGCGCCGATATATTTGTTTTTAATCATCAACGGACACCACTAACAACTCGGTGAGTTGCACAGTTTTGAAAAAGAACGTTAAGGGTTGTTTTAAGGACATGTTTGTGCATGCTCATAGACAGCCACTCTGAAGCGCTCAGAGGCGATTCTAAAATAGTCAAAAAGTCGAGACAGGACCCATTGTCAAAATTTCAAAGTCCACCACTCTAGTTCATCCAAAACAAACTAGAAAATAGACTCAAAGTGCTAAATACCGGAATTATCCTTTAAGTACATATTGGGCCCTATCTTGCACCCAGCGCAATTGACTTTGTACACTGACGCATGTATCATTCCTATTTTGCACCCGCGCAAAGCGGGCTTTTCCCTCCACAGACGCGCGCCGGTAAACTAGGAAATGAACTTGTGCTCGCGGGGGCGGTTCAGCGTAAAAATGAGGCGTGTTTCGGCGCAAACATTCCCTAGTGCTATTTTGCACTTCCAGAAAACAATTCCGTCTCTGACCAAAAAAAACCTGGTTTAAAGTCAATGGCGCGTTGCGCGTTGTTCAGAATGCTATTTTAAGCACGCATGCTTGGCCATAATGTAGCGGGTGCACAACGCGCACACACTTTGATTCTCTCATCAACACAGATGCAGCAGTTTTTATTTTTGCAAATCATACATTTATAACAAGGAAATATATTACCATACGAGGGAAATCAGTGTGGTGTCCATGAAGATGTGAAAAAATAGGCATAAATCTAGCTTACACATTTACCAGTGTATATTGGTAATTTTTCAGGCAAATTGACGGATCAGACCTGTTTGCCCAATAGTGGCAAGACACATATGTATGACATCTGACAAATTAGTTTGTCCGTCAAGAACTAGGGAAAAAAAATCTGAAGACTGCGAAATCACCTTTACCATAATGTAAGTACATTAAAAACCTTACTCTTTAACTTACCAGTTAAGTTGAGCTTTCTCATATTTTTTTTCTATTGATTTGGGTGGGTTTGTCCCATCCCCAATGTCACTTCTCTTTCTTTTACGGCCCTGACGAGAACATCGATCTCCTCGGCTGTGAACCGATTCTGAAGCGCGCCTGGTGCCGCGCCATAATAATAACAATCCGCCATGCAACATGCGCACCTTTTCTTAAAGGGTATGTTGGATGACGCTCTGATTGGTTTATTTCACGTTACATCCAAACCACACCTATGAATAATGAAGCTACTTCAGACCAACCCCTTTTAGATTTGCGCCAGGCGCAAGAGGCATTTATCCCGCCGGGAAAATAGCAACAGCGCAAAGTTACTTGCGCTTTGCGCTTTGACACTTGCGTTTCAGATCGTTAAAATAGGGCCCATTATGTCAATGCGAAACAGTGCGTTTCCCAAAAGCATAGTTAGCCAACTATGTTCGCAAGTTCCGTTGTTATCAGCATAGTTCACCGAGTCAGTCTTTGCCGAAACCATCGTTCCAACGAACATTCGCAAACAGCATCGCAAAGTTGTGTGGTTGGAACGACGGCTCTTGAGCTGGTTAGAAGCATAGTTTCTAGTTTGCGTGACATGTTGACTCAATAAATCCTTATTTTGAGCAAAATAAGGAAGCTGACATTCAGTACAACCTGTGTCTTTAATTTAGAATACAAATGTAATTTACATCTTTCAGTTTGTCAAGAGACTTAAAGCACAGTTTCTGAAGACTGCGCATGTGCGAACGTGCTCGACTATGTAAGAACGAGCCTATGATTGAATCTGAAAATAAAGCAAAATAACTCAGAAAAATAGTCTTCAGATGGCATGTCTGTAATTTATATCAAAACATCTAGCGTTAATTCGATCTCAAACAGTTTCATTGACGTTTGCGTGTGTCTGTTTAAAAGCCTATAGAAACTGAAACCAAATGGCTAGCTCAATCATTCTTATTGCATACAAAACCAGAGATATAACATGTTCAGATCAAGCCTCCAACATGCCCATGTTGGGTTGTTCCCTCTAATCAGTCTGTACAAACTGCGTAATATGCGTTTACAAAAAAAAAAAAATGCATTGCACGTCTTTGCACACATGTTCTGCAGATCTGCGATTGAAACTTACATCTTCCGATGGCTCATTGACGTATCACGTTCTGTGCACTATGACCCCCGGGTGTGTCGCATGTTGTGACGTGACAAGCTGTGTCATTTGACCATGCGTTTGACTCCCGTTTGATTCCCGTTTGACTCCCATTTGCCATATTGTCCTTCTTATCGTTATTGTCTTTTTACCATTGCTTTATTTTATCATTTCTTTCTCCTTTAGACATTCACAAATACACACACACACACGCGCACGCACGCAACGTTATGTCTAAACGAAAGTACACGGACGCGGAGGTTTTGGAAATACTAATTGCATCCGATGACGATGAACTCTCCGTCTGCTCCGTTTCATCTATTTATTTTATATTTTAACCAATTCAATGTTCAATCAATATTCAAAAGCAAAATGTTATCTGTTTGACCACAAATATTTACATGGCATCCCCCCCCCCCCCTTTTTTTTGAATGAGTTTAAAAATGAGTGTATCTTAAAAACTAATTTATGTAAACAGTAAAATAATCATTAAAGGGATACTCCACTGGTTTTTCATATTAAACTGTGTTATTCCCTTAACTAAGACGAGTTGATACAAAATAAAACGTTGCGCTTTTCTAAGCGTTTAAAATTTATGTAAATAAACAGGGGGCAATATAGTCATCAATTTTAAACGCTTAGAAAATCACAACGTTTTATTTTGTATCACCAGCCTAGGTCGAGTTACACTACTCAAGTAACTGTGTTTAAATAGGGAAAACGAGGAAGTGTTTGGTCGCTTCTCTTTTTGGCCCATATTTAATGCACTGTGCTAGCTAAGTGCTAACATAGTTTTGCGGCAATACAGAGAGATATAGTGCACGCACTGAGACGAGAGAGGTATGTATCAACTCGTCTTAGTTAAGGGAATAACATAGTTTAATATGAAAAACCGGTGGAGTATCCCTTTAACATAATCAATATTTTTTAAATCTTTAATAAAGTTTTTGTGTCTGTCCCTTTAAATGCAAATGAGCTGCTGCCCCCAGCACACGGGGCAGAACTACAACAGCTTGTGTCCTGAAAATTTCAAAACTTTTAGCCTTTATGTTCAAACCGGAGTCAGACAAAGATGGAGAGACTCAAGAAAAAAGTGACAACATGTAGGCAACATTTCTGACTGGTTTATGAATTTATGTAGCTTAGATACCTTCTAGTCACTGATTAGCATATTCTGTCATGATAATCTATAAATCGCGTTCCCGGGGGCAGGGTTTATGTAAATTTTAGGGTTGGTGATGTCACTAACCCGGGAGGAATGTCGTGTAGTCCCTATACCAGCCGTTTGTTGTAGTCCTTAAAAAACGTACTCGGTTACTAACGTAACCTCGGTTCTCTCTAGAGAGGGAACGAGTACTGCGTAATATCTTACGCTATGGGGAAAACTCTTTTCCTCGAGATATTGAAGCCAAAAATTATCCTTAATTTTAAACATGCAAAACGCTTTGCAGCAGCAAGCAGACAAGGGCGAGACGGCTCGCGCGCCCATTGGCTGCCCTGCTGGAAAAGCTGCAGCCTATCGAGGTAAGGCACTGCGTGACGTAATGACGAATGGGAACGCTTCGCGCCCATTTCGTCATGTCCCGCCAGAAGAGGCGTGGTCTCGCCCTATAAATACCCCCTCGATAGCTGAATTTCCTCTGATTTTTCAACGCCGAAGCGAACCAGAGCGTATTCCAAGCACGGCAAGATACGCAGTACTCGTTCCCTCTCTAGAGAGAACCGAGGTTACGTTAGTAACCGAGTACGTTCTCTTACGAGAGTATCTCTCGTACTGCGTAATATCTTACGCTATGGGGAACACCATGCAACACGCCGTGCGGACAGGGATCCGACACCAGAGTCCCGGGGCCAAGGCCGGGGCGCATCTAGTGCACAATCACCACAACTCACACAGAGTAGAGGAGGAGAGGCTAGAAGCATCACTCCCTCATAAAAGTCCCATAGGGGTACAGACCCGTAGGGGTACACATAAGCCGCATGGCGGCCAATAAGCCCGAAGTTCAGACCGCCAGAAGCTTAGCTTGTAAGGCGGGCACCTCCAGGTTATAGTACTTGATAAATGTAGACGGCGAGGCCCAGCCCGCAGCCGTACAGATATCTTGCAGGGAGACCCCGCTATACCATGCCCACGACGAGGCCACGCCTCTTGTGGAGTGCGCCTTGACACCCAATGGGCACTGCAGGCCCTTGGAAGTGTAAGCCAGCGCTATGGCATCCACTATCCATCTGGATAGGCTCTGTTTTGAAGCGGCAAGTCCCTTAGAACGGCCGCCAAACAACACGAAAAGCTGCTCGGTCTGTCTGAAACCGGCCGAGCGGGACACATAAGCCCTTAACGCCCTGACAGGGCAAAGGAGACTCGCGTCCCTCTCCTCATCGAGAACCGGAAGGGCAGACAGGGAAATTACCTGGGCCCTAAACGGTGTATTGAGGGATTTCGGCACGTAGCCGTGCCTCGGTTTGAGTACGACCTTTGAGTCGTTAGGCCCAAACTCCAGACATGACGCGCTTACAGAAAGCGCCTGCAAGTCCCCTACACGCTTCACTGAAGCGAGAGCCAACAGAAACACCGTCTTAAGGGACAGGTGCTTCATGTCCGACAGCTGGATCGGCTCAAACGGGGCGCCTTTCATGGCCTCCAAGACCGTGGAAAGGTCCCAAGCCGGGACTGAAGGGGGCCTGGGAGGGTTTAACCTCCGGGCTCCTCGTAGGAAACGCACGACCAAGTCGTTTTTCCCTAGTGACTGGCCAGACACCGGTTTTAGCAAACGTTGCTATGGCCGCCACATAAACTTTGAGCGTGGATGGGGTCCTACCCTTATCCATCAGCTCCTGAAGGAAGGCAAGCACTTCCTTAACTCCGCAGTCCACAGGTGCAAGGCCACGGGCTCGACACCAAGTAGAGAACACCGACCATTTCGAGGCATAGAGCCGTCTGGTAGACGGAGCTCTAGCCTGCGCGATCGTGTTTAGCACTCCTTCCGGGAGGCTAGCGGGTACCCGTTGATGGCCCATGCGTGCAGGGACCACAGATCCGGGCGAGGATGCCAAATCGAGCCCTCTGCCTGAGAGAGGAGATCTCTCCTCAATGGTATAGGCCACGGGGCAGTGCTGGCCAGCCGCATCAGGACCGGAAACCAAACCTGGTTCGTCCAGAGCGGAGCTACGAGCAGCACTGGGCATCCATTTTCCCTGATCCGCTCCAGCACCTGAGGCAGGAGCGAGACGGGGGGAAAAGCATACAGGGGACCGCTGGGCCAAGTATGGGCCAGCGCGTCCCTGCTTTTTGAGAAGAATACTGGGCAGTGAGCGTTCTCGCGGGACGCGAACAGGTCCACCTGCGCTCTGCCAAACGTCTCCCACAGCAGCTGGACCGTCTGCGGATGCAGCGACCATTCTCCTGTTGGGACGTTGTCTCTGGACAGCCTGTCTGGACCCGTATTCAGGTGCCCAGGCACATGCGCCGCTTTCAGAGAAAGGAGGTTGCGCTGGGCCCAGACCAAGAGGGGTTCCGCCAGCCTGCAAAGGCGTGTGGACCCGACGCCGCCCTGGCGATTTATGTACGCCACCACTGACGTGTTGTCCGACCGGACTAAGACGTGGTGGCCCTTTATCAGGGGACGGAAACGCCGTAGCGCTTTGTTGACTGCTATCATTTCCAAGCAGTTTATGTGAAGGAGCTTCTCCCGCTCTGACCATAGGCCAGCCAGCGGTCTGCCCTCGAGCAGCGCTCCCCACCCCGTGGTGGAGGCGTCCGTAGACACCACTTTCACCCTTGAGGCGGTCCCCAGACTCACACCAGTCTGATACCAGCTGGTTACTTTCCAGGGTTCCAGGGCCGAAACACACCATCGGTCGACCCTGAGGCAACACCGGCCCGTGGTCCAAGCCCGGGGCGGGACCCGTGGTTTCAGCCACCTCTGCAGTGGGCGCATGCGAAGCAGGCCCAGCTGGAGTACAGAGGATGCTGCGGCCATCAGGCCCAGCATTTTTTGAAACTGTCTGAGCGGGACTATAGAGCCGTGGCGGAAGGATTCCGCGACGCGCTGAATACTTAGTACGCGCTCTGGTGACAGGCGTGCCGTCATGGACAGCGAGTCTAACACTGTTCCCAGGAAAGAAATCCTCTGGCTGGGACACAGCGAGCTCTTTTCCCAGTTGACTGTCAGGCCCAGCTTCTCGAGGTGCTCGAGCAGTGTGGCCCTGTGTTCTATGAGCTCTGACCGAGATCGAGCTAGAATCAGCCAATCGTCCAAGTAGTTCATAACTCGCATGCCCTGAAGCCTCAGGGGTGCGAGAGCCGCGTCCATGCACTTCGTAAATGTACGGGGTGCCAAGGACAGGCCGAACGGCAGGACCGTGTATTGATATGCCTGGCCCTCGAACGCGAATCTCAAGAATCGCCTGTGATGGGACGCTATTTGTATTTGGAAATAGGCGTCTTTCAGATCTATTGACATAAACCAGTCCCCTTGGCGCACTTGCGCGAGGATTCCCCTGGTCGTAAGCATCCTGAACTGGCGTTTCACAAGCGCTCTGTTCAGCTGTCTCAGATCTAGAATGGGCCTGAAGCCCCCATCTTTTTTCGGTACCAGAAAATATCTGCTGTATAAGCCCCCTTCGCTCTGATCCTGAGAAAGGGGCTCTATGGCCCCCTTGCTCAGCAGTTTCGCTATCTCGGCTCGAAGTAGATGAGATACATCGCTTCTCACCGTAGTCTCGACGCGCGCCGTATAACGGCGGGGACGTCGTGCGAATTGTAGCGAGTAGCCTCTTTTTATAGTGTTCAGCACCCAGTCTGATACCCCGGGTAGCTTTGACCACGCTTCTGCGTGAATAGCTAGAGGTAGAATGCAGACCGGGCTCTGGCCGTGACGAGGCAACGGCTCGAGAGCCCCGGTACCCTGGGAACACAACGCCGTGTTCACGGCGTTCGAGGCGGGGGGCGCGCTGAACACAGCGGGCAGCCTGGCCGCGCTCAAATTCTCTATGGCGGGACGCACAGCGAGAGTGAGCGGGGCGAATCCCGTGGGATTCGGCGTGCTTGCGGGGGGATGTGGGCGCAAACTTACGGGCACATCTACTGCATTGTACACGCTTTCGGTCGGAGCCGATAGAACGTGTATTGGTTTCGTTTTTTACAGAAACCAAGGGACACGCGGCATGTAGCGTGAGCGGGCATTGTAATGGGCGCTTTGACTACATTGTGTGCACAATCGACCTGAGTCAGATTTATGTGTGCTAGCCTCGCACCGTGGCGGGCTGTGTCTGGGTGTGGGAATGGGCACTGGGGCGTGGGCATTCTTACAACACTCATAACACCATCGGCCGTGGCCGGTATACCAGAAAATACACTCTTTATTGGATTTATCTGGGTAGCCATAAAAACGGCTTTTGTGTGCAGGCAAGCGGGCTGAGACACCGGCTGCTTCACTGCTAAATACACTGGCACAGTCACATCGCAAGGAACTGAACGAGCGAATCGTTTCGGTGGGGAACCGGCCGCAGCGGGATCCGAACACCGTCGCTTCCCTAGAGTGGCTAGGAAAGCTTCGAGGCCTCGGGCTTGAGCTCAATCTTAGGCCGGGGCCCGCGCTGAGCGGGGCGGCGTCCAGCAGAGCGAGAGCGCGGTCTCTGATCCCGGGACTGGCGGCGCTGTGAAGCGGCGGCTATGGGCGATGCCGGCCGAGGCTGCGAGCTGCGGGCAGACGGCTGCTTAGAGCGACCTGCAGCGGAGCTCGAGCGCTTCGGAAGGAAGTGCTTCATGGCCTGCGAAGTCTTCTGCACCTCAGAGTATCTGTCCGCGAAATCTTTGACGGCAGATCCGAAGAGGCCCGCAGGGGAAATGGGCGCGTCGAGGAATACAGAGCGCTCAGCTTCCGTCATCTCAGACAGCGTCAACCACAGATGTCTCTCAGCAACGGCGAGAGAGGCCATATTCCGCCCCATGGCCTGAGCAGCGGCTTTAGCGGCGCGAAGAGCCAGGTCCGTAGCGCCTCGTAAATCCGCCACACTGACAGCGCCCGGCCCTTCCTCGTCCAATTTAAGGAGAAGGTCGGCCTGGTAGATCTGCAAGATCGCCATAGTATGCAGCGCTGAGACCGCCTGTCCAGCGGCTGTGTAAGCACGCCCGTGCAGCGATGACGTCACCCGGCAGGCTTTAGAGGGAAGCGTCGTCTGCACGCGCCGTCCCGCAGAGGGCGGGCAGAGATGCGACGCGACCGCCGCCTCCACAGGAGGAATGGAGAGATATCCCTTATCTCCCGCGCCGACGACAGAGGAAAAAGCCGCAGAGGTGGAAGTGCGCATCCTGGCGGAGAAAGGGGCAGTCCATGACTTAGCGACTTCGTCGTGGAGCTCAGGGAGGAAGGGGGCGGCCCTAGACCTAGACGGGGCTTCGTCCTTCTTGAGAAAGCGCCCGTCGAGTCTGTTGCGCGGCGGCAAAGCAGGCGCCTCCCACTCGAGGCCGATGCACTCCACGGCCTGGGTGAGCAGACGCATCAGCTCAGCCTCAATGCCGGGTCTCTTTCCAGAGGGTTGGCTAGATATGTCAGCGGGGGGGAGGTCCACAGAGCTCGCCCAATCCTCGCTATCAGAAGCCACAAGAGAGCATACCTCAGCGGGTTCGTCCAACTCGGGAGCGGAAGCGACGGCAGACGGCGGGCGCTGTCCGTCCGGGAGCGACTCAAGTGAAGCCGGCGAAGCAGGCGGGCGAACCGGCGAGCTT
Source organism: Chrosomus eos (assembly GCA_036326025.1). NCBI lineage: Eukaryota > Metazoa > Chordata > Actinopteri > Cypriniformes > Leuciscidae > Chrosomus > Chrosomus eos. Next base: position 14,307,926 of record CM070833.1, read on the forward strand.
TGGCGGGCTGGAGAAGGCTCGGGAGCGCGCTGGGCGCGACGCTTCTTGCGGCGCGGCAGAGAAGGCTGAGACGCGGGCTCAGAGAACGACGCCAGGCGAGTCCTCAGAGTCACCATGGGCAGAAGTTCGCAGTGCGGGCATCCACCATCCGCGAGCGCGATAGCCGCGTGCTCGTGACCCAGGCAGGACACACAGATGACGTGACGGTCCTCATCACTGAGTTGGGAGCGGCACGAGCCACAGAAAGGCATCTTTAAAAAGACGCAGCTCTTTTAGAACAGAGAATAGGTGTTGCGTCACGTAAGCAAACACACACACTTAGCAGAGTAAAAGGATATAGTACGCCGGAAAGCGCAGCAGGTACGGCGGTTGAAGGCGGCTGGGCCAGCGACTTCAGAATGGCACGTCCCGCTGATAAGGCTTACAGGTCAACGGCGCGGCTTCTCACTCTGGATCCAGCGATGCGTGAGCTTCGCGTGAAGAGTAGAAAAATCAGAGGAAATTCAGCTATCGAGGGGGTATTTTATAGGGCGAGACCACGCCTCTTCTGGCGGGACATGACGAAATGGGCGCGAAGCGTTCCCATTCGTCATTACGTCACGCAGTGCCTTACCTCGATAGGCTGCAGCTTTTCCAGCAGGGCAGCCAATGGGCGCGCGAGCCGTCTCGCCCTTGTCTGCTTGCTGCTGCAAAGCGTTTTGCATGTTTAAAATTAAGGATAATTTTTGGCTTCAATATCTCGAGGAAAAGAGTTTTCCCCATAGCGTAAGATATTACGCAGTACGAGAGATACTCTCGTAAGAGAACTATTTCTTCAAAAGAAAATATCTCCCTTTGCTTTGAACATCGTGACTTTGCAGATGTTGTTTATGCTCAAACAGCAACATTACACACTCCTTAAAGTTAAAAAAGTGAAATCATAAATCAACCACCCCTTTAAAAGAAGTTATTACTCCACCACGTGCGTGACGTCATAATCCAACGTGGTTGAACGACCACTTTGCGACAATATGGTTTTGGGAAAGTCAAGACTAGCAAGTTGATTTCTTCAACGATGTATCATACAATGGTAGTGAAGCAGCGAGTTACTTCGTTGTAGGCCTACTGAAACGCACCCCTGGACTGTGAAATAAAGTGATGTATTAAAAGCATCTAAAGATGCATCTAAAACTAAATATAAAAAGTATTTACATATACACAGCTTTGAAAACAAAAGTCTTTATGAATCCATTATGCATTTTATTTATTTAGTATGAATATATTTGTATTGATACATTTTACTATTAAAGATTTTAGAAATATTGATTATGTTAATGATTATTTTATAGTGCATTTGACATTTTGTTTTCAGGCACAGTTGTCCCATGTCAAACAAAATAAAATAAAAATTAAATCATGAAATCATTTTTATTCATTTTAACATTTTAAAGTTTATGCTGAGTAAATTGATGGAATCCTTCAAATTTAATAGAATATGGCATGAGAAATCACAAAAACAGAATGAAATTAAGAAAATGTGTATTTAATTCATCTCATTGATTACATACAATAAAATCAACCTACTAATTCCATGAATTCTATTCTATATTTTATTCCACTAAATCCATGAATTATTCACTTGAAATCAAAAACATTTAAATTCACATGTATACGTATCTAAAGTTGTTTATATGTAAAATGCTATGGTTTAAATTATGTAAATTATTTAAAAATGTTTCATAATAAGAATAATAATTTGTTACATTTATATAGCGCTTTTTCTGGGAACTCAAAGCGCTTTACATGGAGGGGGGGGGGGGTATCCTCAACCACCACCAATGTGCAGTATCCACCTGGATGATGCGACGGCAGCCATATTGCGCCAGAACGCCCACCGCACACCAGCTTACTGGTGGAGAGGAGACAGTGATGAAGCCAATCAGTATATGGGGATGATTAGGAGGCCATGATGGACAGAGGCCAATTGGCAAATTTGGTCAGGATGCCGGGGTTACACCCCTACTCTTTATCGAAGGACATCCTGGGATTTTTTATGACCACAGAGAGTCAGGACCTCGGTTTAACGTCTCATCCGAAGGACGGGTTTGTCATCTTTGCAAACATGAAAATGTAGTGCTAAAACTTTACATTCACATTGCACTGTAAAGCCTAATAAGATTTTAAGGTAAGGTCAATTTATGGTAATCCGTTACATCATTTTTTAAGTTAAGAAATTCAAAGTTTAAATAAGCAGAACTGGCAGATTTTTATTTTGTACTCAGACATTTTAATTGCTCCTAACTTAAAATATCTGAGTGAACTAATTCATACATTTATCTTACAATAATCATGTAATCTCAACTTCATTTTAGTAGTGGAAACTGGCTATAGTTTTAATATATATCTGTTCTCAAACTAAGACTCCCATCGTCACCATGATGGTAACCCCCCAAACAACCCAACATAACAGAATTTTTTCTAAATTAGCATAGCAAAACATTAAACCCTTCTAAATCTTACACTTAACATTTATCCTGCACAAAAAAAAACATTATATAACACTTAATTTTAGCATTTACTCACCCTTTCGAGTGCCATAGCAAAGCTACAAAAATAGAAATCCCAGCCCAGTTTCAGTTAAATTTAAGTTTGTCTAAATTAAAAGAAACAAGTTCATATAACTGAATACAATGAAACAATTCAGATACTTAAAGTGTTTCAGTGTTATGAACTCAAAAGAAAAAGAAAGTTCTAAATGTATTTATTTAAGTTTACCCTACTCAAACCAATTAATTATTTTGAGCATTAGGCTTTATTATACGATTTACTAATGGCTAATTAGTCTGATTTTGATCATTTATCTGTGTCGCAGCTGTAGTAGAGGTTGTATACTTTTAACTGCACACCTTTTAATTGCTCTGTCATTCTTCACATGATTTGATTGTGAATGATCCTGTTGGAATAAAACTTTTTCCAAAAGTTAGTATAGCCTTAGACTTTACAGAATAATCTTAAAAGGACTCCAAAGAAAAAAACAATTATCTTCAAGGATATGTTTGTTACTAAACTTTTATTTGTGTCTTCATTTTTGTGCGTATAAACTTCACACAAATGTTGTATAACAAACAAAAGTTAAATATAACTTATTTCAAGTTAGGTCAACTAATATCAAGTTCTCTGATGCGGATCTCTAAAACACTGAACAGCGTCCTACGGTGCTAATGTTAAGTAAAACTCACAAGCCATCTGTGCCTGTGAAAAAAAAAAGCCACTGCTTGTTAACAGGGAAAGAAAATGTGGTTCTTGTCCACTTTCAGTGGGAGTCTGTGCCAGATGGGAGTGGACATGTTTTGTTTTCTTCAGCTGTCACTTTGAGAAATAGCTCTGTGCTATCAATTTTTATTCAGAGGGATTTGGAGCTGGCACACTGGTGATTTCTCATACAGTTCTTCAGCTGTTCCACCTTCTCAGTTAAGGCTGCAGGCAGGTGCAGACAGGTGTGCAATCTCCAGGGTGTATGGAGGTACATCACTGTGTTTAAACTGCTTTGTCTGATAAACATTAATTATCCATTTATTATCTATTATTGTGTGTTTAGAGGTGCTAATATGAAAGGCTACAGACTTGCACTTAGGAGTTAAGTGCTTTCTGAGAAACATAGTGAGAAACATAGAGAGAAAGTGCAGTATGTATCTGGATGATCTAAAATGTAACCCTTAAATCAATTGAATATTAAAGGTGCTCTAAGCGATGTTGGGAACAGTTTGTTATGTTTCATGTTGCGGGTTAGCCCAGATTGTTTTTGTGGCCGTTTGTGGAGCCTGGGGTGTCTGCAGAGACAGCGTTTTTTACATTGTGTTCAGGGGACATGCAGCTAGCGGATAGTGAGGAGATGTTTGCTGTATGTGACAAAAAAATGTGTTGGCCTAAAAAACATGTGACATCGCTTAGAGCACCTTTTAATATAACATTCTAGAACCTAGCCACTCTTATATCATCATAAAATAGCTACATCATATAATATGTTTTGTATCGGACAAGATTGGGCAAATATTCCACTAGCAAAACTCCAACAATTAGTATCCTCAACTTCTAAATGATTAAAAAGTGTAATTAAAAGGAAAGCTGATGTGACACAGTGGTAAACATGTCTCTGTCCCAACTTTTGTGGGGTGTGTTGCAGCCATCAAAATCAAAATTCGCTCATATTTACAAAATACAATTATGTTGGTCAGTGAAAACATTGGAAAACGTTTCTTTGTACTTTTGTCAGCTAATAAAAGGTTATATAGAAGGTTATATAGGTTATATAGCAAATCACAGATTCTTGATTTTATTGCATTTTACAAAATGTCCCAACTTTTTCTGATTTGGGGTTGTATATTAGTACCTATGGAAATGAAGATATTTGATATATTCTATATATTCTAGAGATATTCTAGAACAAGTTTGTGTCTGATGGATTCAGATTAGCGATGTTAGCCACTGATATTTGGTCACACTGGTAGTCAATTATGGATTGAATTGGTTTAATATTCCCTACAACCAAAATGAATGAAGATAATTAATTGATAAATAATTAATTCAATGTCATGTCTTTCTGACATGGATACCCCATGCAAAATTCAACACATGCTCACTGGAAAAATTGTGCCCCTAGCTACATTTTTGCAAAATTCCCAAAATACACCTATACTGCACATATAAATCACTGCAGGTTCCAACTGAAATTACAAGTTACCAAACAGCAATTAATTAAAGCTAATTAATGAGGCAATATATTTTAAATCCTCCTAGCGGAGGTCTGGACAATACTTTTTTTGAAACAGTTATATATTTCCATTGAGGCAGCCACAGTACTTTGTAAAAAAAAGAAAAAAAACTAAACACTCAAAGATGACAATCCCAGAGAGCCAAATGAGGGATTTCTAAGAATTTTTACCAAACATTTACCAAAAAAATGTAATATTTCTCCCAACTGGATATGAATATAAAATCAGATGTTTTGTCAGAAAACAGGCTATTTTTATTAATTTTAAATTTAGACACCTACGTAACATAGAAGGCCTTGGGACTGAGAAAACATACAACATAGTTTTAATCCGTAGAAACGGTAAAATGGCACAATTATGTCTCGTGGTCCGGATAGTAGTCTCGTAGTCCGCCTGGTTGGAATAAGAGTATAAGGATCCATCACTCATCAGAGTTTTTGATTACTCTGTTTTTGGTTACTCTTCTATTTCTTGCGCCATTGCGATCAAAACTGTTTATATTTATATTTACAGCACAGTGGTCAACTACTGTTGTATTTATTGTACTTTAAAAAATAAATTTTGATTTGATTTGATCACTAGTGGCAGCTAAAACATTTTTTCCTTCTCACACAAATTGTGATTACAGGGGCAGATTATCGGTTAATAAAGACTTATTATTACACAGTTCCTTCTATGTTATGACCTCAAACTACTTTTACCATGGTGCAGGATTTGTAAACTAATACATTTTGACATTTGCATTGCATCACAATAAGCTCAATATGTACATGGTAAACTTACTCATTAGCTCACCTGGTACAGCACTGCACTTGTTCTGCGGAGCACTTGGGTAAGACACTTGTCGAAGCAAGATAAAATTACATGGTTACTTCAGCAAATGTGTTTTATCTCACATTTAATTTTGTTAACACTATCAGTTAGGTTTAGTGTAGGGTTTAGTGTAGGCATTATTATTTTCAAACGCGATAGAGCATTAACTTTTACTGCCACGATGCGTATTGCCATTTATATATATATAAATAATGTGGATAAAATTGAACAAGCTTTTAGCACCACTCACTAAACATTTCACTTTGAAAATGTGCAAGAAGCAACTTAATATTACAGAAATGTTGCCACAGGCATGTGGTAAGCCTTGGCAAATTTGAATATCTAATTCTGTCCCGTTGTGATAAATTAATAAACCTCTGATATATATGGCACCCTAATATTTATGAATAATAAGCCATTTTACTTGTACAGTATAACATCAGAGTCTTTGCTTTTGGATGTGAACACTCTATGCATATTTTTGAAAGGTATTTTTGTTTGTCTTGTTTTAGTCTTTAAATCAGTCAAAGGGCAAATTTTGTCATGTTCACAACCACTGTTACGATTGATACTACAAAGCTACGGGGCCACACGTCATGTATTCTGTCAAATCAATGACTAGCTATTACTTGAACTCAACTTTGCCAGCCACAGTATACCTCTTTTGAACTGAGAACAAGAGCAAACAAACGTCTCTTGATGCCCTTTATTTACTTGTCACACTGTGGCCAGGGCCAAAAAAAGACTGCATGGGTCAATTATTTTTGCTAGCAGGAAGGTATATCTTTTCACTCTCCCTCTCATCCCCATCTCCTATTAAATGCACAAGCATTGAATTCTTGTTGAAGAAATGACTATCCATTGTAGAGTGTTTGTCATCAGTCATTACTTATGTACCCAAAGCACAAATATATATTTTAGTAGTCTTGGTTCTGGAAGTATTTTCCCTAATAATTTTCTCCAATCTTAGATAAAGACCTTCCTCTGATTAATCACACTACAAACTTTGTTTTGAAGCAAAAATAAACTTGGAATTAAAAGAAAAAACTAATTTTTACTTCCAGTACCCAAAAGATGTGCTTTGTTGTCTTTTTTGATCTGCAAAAATTTTGGCCATGCCCTCCAATATAAGCACTATAAATAACACAGTAAACCTTGTGCTTATTTTCATAAATCTGTTTCATTTTTCATTCAATAACATCTCCACTAGCCTTTATGAGGCAGAGTTCATAAAATCATAAACTGTGTGGCACTCAGAGTCAAGATTTAACTCAGTTTATGAGTAAAGTGGCCTATCTATCAACCATTTAGCTCTCGATTAGGTCAAAATATGGAACATCAATTTTGAAAATATGTGTATATACAGATATTAGAGGTTTGGCAAAAAAGCCACACTAAGGCTGCTATAAAATAATCTCAAGGAATGTTTGTCATGACTGTCCTTTCAAATCGTTGCCAAGAAAATGACTCCACTTAGATTTAAATTTGAATTTCAGTTTAAATTTAGATTTAAAGGCACAATATGGAACTTTTCGGCTTTCAAAATAGCAAAAATAACTGTATCTATGTTATATATTTCTTTTAGTTGTGTACTAACATTATCCCAAAAGTTCCCACCAACTTTCAAATCCGGAGAAATTTATATTTTAATTTGAAGACACGGGCCGTGTCTTTATTTCCGTTTCGTCGCCCGTCTATGACGTCATATAACCTTTGACTCTAGTTTCTCTAACTTCGTGCGGATCCCGGCGAAAAAAACGCCAAACGCAAATGTAAACACCGGACGCACGTCACTAAAATAAAAGAAGACGATAAAGAATCAATAGTTGGATATCAATAATGGACCATGATTATGCTTTGCCTGCACGTTCTGCTGCTGGAGGAAGATCCGTGAAGCGGAAACGCACGGGTGACAGAAATGACCCGAGAAGGGTTTGGGACAGGAGAAGAGACATGACTCGCGTTAACATTGGAGTTGCATTTCCACGAGCTTCGTGACTAACAGGAACTACAGAGAGATGCCGATCTCGCTTGCATTCTAATAAACAAGTAAGCACCCATTCAGCTAACTATATCTATCCGTAACTTATATGTTGTGAAACGATGATGGCATGTGTAAAACGCAGATGGACTAGCTCTCATGTACAGTATAATGTAAATTCACATTTGTTGTAGATATAGCTGCAGAAAGTAGCTTCATATGCAGTTCACCATCTTTTTCAATATCATAGTATAAACGTAATTATAATTATTAACGAAAGGTGACCGTGTTTTTTAAACATCTATTAATACTAGCTAGATGGAATATTGATTCAATAGCCCTGATAATTCATATATCTCTCCGTTCGATAAGACGTGATTTTAAAAACACTAAGTTAGAATGAGTGAGGAATGTGGGGAGCGACAGAGTGCGCGTGTTCATTACAATGGCATTACATAAAGTTAATAGCCGTAACTAAACGTAACAAGAATAGAGATATAATATAAATAACAACACATTACCTCGTCAGTGAACATGTTATCTGCCGGAGATGTTAGATGGCTGGGGAATGACAGATCGCGCGTGTCCCAATGAACATCGTATAGCTGGTTCGCGCGCGCACTCCCTCTCTCTCTCTCGACAACGACAACAACTCCCATGAGCACACGCTCTTTCAAGACGTCATCAGAATACGTCTTTTGCTATTATTTTGATTGAGTGACCCCTTGTGGCCAAAAGTTACATACTGTACGTTTAAGTCAAAGCTCATTCCAAATCCAGTCATTCAACTGTCCTGCTTGAGTGACAGTCAGATAGTCAAAGAGAAGCATGTGAATCATATTTTAGAAATACATTTCTAATATGCACAATATTCATTTTATAAAAATATTGTATCTGTGTCTACCTTCTTTACCACTTTTTTATTTATTTTTCATTTGTTATTATTTGTATGCAGTTCTGCATTGCTGTTTTGGATGTCACAGTAATATCTCTCCAGGTGGAGGGAAATGTCATAAGCAGTGAAGCCTGCGGTGCTGCTGAAGGCTGGTGTAAATCACAGACTCTTTATAATGCATCAGCATTCTTAGGTTTGAAGAAGAGAGGGAAAGAGACAGGCAGAATCAGAGAGAAACAGCAGAAATATGAGCAGAAAGGTCCCGAGGAGACATGAGATTATTATTAAGTCTTCTGTCCAGATCATGTCAACACTTTCAAGCTTAAATTTGCAAAGTGTTATGAAGTGTCATTTTCTTCATTAAATATTATTATTCCCCATAACAGATGCAATAAAAATACTGCTGACACCCAATTTTAGTTTTTGTTTCAGTAGGAATTCTAAGAGAAATATTTGATCTTCTTTACAAAGTTTTATCTCTATGGTGTAATTTAAGGACCATTGAGGTTTTAATGTGGCATTTGTTGGCATTGTATGAAATTCTATCAAAATAAAACATGCTCTTGACAAAGGTGCCACAATAAAACTGCTATCGAAATGACCTCAAGCTAAGCCACTGAATCAATATTGAAGCAAAGGGAAGTCAGTAAAGAAATCAATAGTTCTCTATGGGGAGAAATATGTTCTTGTTAGATCCACCAGTGCATGGATGAAAGTAGACTTGTGGCACCCTCAACATGTGACAAGTACAGAGCTGAAACCATGCTAATATACATGATGAGTTGAAAATTCAAAGGTGTCATCCTGAAGGAAAATGGTTACCCACAGTAAAGATACTAAAGTCTCTTTAGTAGTAATTAGCTACAGCATGTGGTTTTAGTGATTTAATTGTACCAGATAAATACTTGTTCTCTGGTTAATTAAATCACATAACCTGGTAATTATAGAATTTAAAATATATTGCCTCATTAATTAGCTTTAATTAATTACTGTTTGGTAACTTGTAGTGTAACTAGGAAGCTTTTAAAAAGCTTTTCATGTTATTTCAGTTGTATCACACACTTCACTTTGATCCTCCATTTGTTCTTATATAATTAAATAAATTAGTTTATTGTCATAAATCTGAATTTAAAGTGTATAAATAAGCCCCTTATCACTTTCATCTTATTCCACCATGCACTCCAACTGTCTCATTACCCATCATTTATTCATTCATTTTATTTTTGAGAATAAGGAACTTGAAGAAGTGTCATCAATACAGAGATTTTATCTCTTTTTTGAAACATGGCAGGCTGTCAGGAGCTTTATGAATGTTGCAGTATCTAAAAGCCTATAGACGTTGATGAAATGGCCATATGGCTCAGTCATTGATCCCCAGTCGTTGTAACTTGCTTTAGATTAATGACACTATAGCCATGGGAGGACCCCATCTGCATGCCATTTCCATCTTGATGGGACTGCGGCATGACGCTGCATTACTACCTGCACGTGAGTTTGTAGGCAGCATCTTTTACTCGGCGGATGACGGTAGCAATGCATCAAATGCGCTGGAAACGACTGGAAAGGTTCAAAACATGCTTTTCCAAGTGCTCCATTCAAAAGCTTTTACTGGTGTAATCTTTGGTAAAGTTAATTAAAAGTTTACATATCCTCATGATGAGAAACTAATGGAACGAAAGAATAAACCATAGGATTATGCTTTTCTTTTGAATGGAATTACATGCAAGAGCATTAATCCATAAGAGCATTATACCACCTCAACAACATTTAGCAGAGCTGATAATTAATTCAACATGGATAAAGATTAGTTTTATAACTAACCAATACTATTGTAAAAATGGTGCATGTGTTTGCATGAAGAATACAAAAATAAATAAGATATTGTAAAAAAGAAAAAATAAGAACTAGATTTTTGCCATGTTGGAAAGACATGAGAACCAGCTGATGAAAGGGGGAATTCCAGGTGGTTCATAAAGGCTATGCAGTCTTATATTAATTGGTTTCATTCTTCAGATTGCTGCCCACGCCACTTTACAGAAGATGTTTCCAACAATTATTTCACAGTCTGAACCTCAAGGCTCACATTGGCATTGTTATCCTAAGGGGCTCAGCATTTTAATGACACCCTTCAGCCCCCAAAGGGCCTCTGCAAAATGCTTAAGGCTGAGGAGATTGAATGGAAGAGGGCAGGATCTGCTTAGACCCAAGACACAATAGATCTCAGAAACGAAAAGTTCAGTTATTACGACTTGAGGAGAAATTTCAACATTGGAAAGGTCGAATAATATGCAACAGGATTTTTCACCTGTGTCCCTTTTGAAAATATTGAAAAGCACTTATATTATACACCTATATCCTATTTTGAGCCCTTTCAATCTTATTACTTTTTTCAAAATCTGAAATAGTGTTGTGGCAGCTCCTTGTAAAATATAACACTGAAGACAAAAAAAGAAAAGAAAGAATGAAATAGAAGAAAGATAATATATAAAAAAAGAGTCTGAAATCATGCATATGTTAACATTTCTTGAACAAGAGTAATATAGTAGAGCATGCTGGAGTCGCTAAAACAGGGGCCGCTACACTCTAAAAACTCCTGGGTTATTTCTTCAACCCATTTACTGGGTTATTTGTGTTGGGTTAAAATTATGGGTTATTTTTTCAGAGAGTACCCATTTTCTGGGTTATAGGGCTAATATTTTGACCCAATTCCTGGGTTGTTTGAGTTTCTGGGTTATTTTTTAAAGAGTAACCCATGTTCTGGGTCCCCCCTCGGCCCCTCCCCCCTGCAGTTGTTCTGGAATTTTCTCACAACAGTCATTTGAAATAACCGACACTTCGCGCTCGATCCGTTTTGGCCTGTGCTTCCTGGGTGCAACTTCGTCGTGTATTCAAGGTAAGCGAGTATTTTCAGTGTTGATAATGTAATATTTTCTGTGTCCATGTCCCCGTTGCTAGTTTAGCACCATTTGCTGAAGAAGTTACCATGGCTTATAGTTGCTACGTTGAGACTAGTGTTAGCTGTGGTAATTGTGGTTGTCATGTACGTTAGCTACGCTATCGCGAAAACATCTAACTAGTTTAAAGTCTGTGTAAAGTCCAAATAAATATGTGTTTTGAGTTTGTCAGACTAAAGAAGAAAGTGTTATTAACCACCCAGACAATTTGAATGATTAAAAATAACGATAGGTTCATGAAATTAGGTGTCAAAATGGTTGAAATGCTTTTTACACATTGTTGAGAAATACATTTATGACCTATTTAATGTGTTTAGAAGAAAATGACTGAATTCACTTTACACGGTCTTTAAATTCTATTTTTCATAACATGTGCTGTACTTATCTCATTGTTACAATAACGGCAATAATACGGTAACGTTAAGTAAGTTAACGTTAGCTAACTTACAGTGCAGCTAACTTAGTGGCGACGTCGAGCTGTGTTCTTCGAGCCATGCCAGGTATTTTCATAATAATAGATTATATTTATAATGTAATGCTAATGGATATAGACTTTATCATCGTTCAGAATACTATAAAATAATATATTGTTTGTCAGATTTTTTTATCTGAAGCCAAATCAGATCACAGAAGGTAATTTAAAACAGCCAGTCGTTAGTAATTATAATGCAGACAAAAGAAAAGCATATTTTATGCTTTTTAGTACAAAGGGTTCATGAACTGTATCTGTTTCAGTTTGGGTGTGCCATTACTGGGGATTTTTCAAAAGTGGGGTTGCAGCCTAACAGATTAAAGAAGCGGGTCAAGTCTTCGAATTGTTGCTAACCTCTATATTACTATGTTTTCTCCAGGTCATTTTAAATGGACAGCTTTGTCGCTGATATGCTAACTGAGTGGCGGCTGTCTGAGCTGATAGAGAATTTTAGAGGTGAGCATATTACTCTTACTGCCCTTATATCATCTCTCTATACCTAAATGTTTTTTATTTAATTGGGCTTAAATGTGTCGGTGCAAAATTCTGTGAAAGTCACAACTTCTTCGACAGTGGAGTATGCATATCTATATAACCCTTATACCGTAGTTAAAAAATACTTGTGCCTTCCTTGTCTTTAAGCTGTTATGCATAAGAATAGGCCAGATATTCACCTTTGCATTAATGTCATTACACTTGTTAATGAAAGAAAAGATGGACAGTAGTATAGACTGTCATTCACACTAAATGGGTAATGCTGCAAAATAACCCCATTAGTTAACTAGGAAATTGGGCCACGTTAAAAAACAACACAACATTCCCTTAAAAGTGATTTTTTAGCTTTATAATCAAAGAGTGTCTGGTGAGTGGTTCACAATTGTCTCGACTTATTAATAATACTCATGTTGTCTTGTTTTCTGTCTTTCAGATGAAGACATCTCCATAGATGAGGAGGCATTTCTTCTCTTAGATGAGGACACTATCAAAAATCTTGTCCCCAAAGTTTGTCCCAGGCTTAAATTCCTGAAGCTCTCCAGAGACACAACCAATGTTTGAAGACTTTAAAGGAGAATTACGGCGAAAAATGAACCTAGAGGTAATTAACACATGGTTACCGAGTCGGCCGTTCTCTGGGATTTGTTTTCATGATAATCGAATGTAAAGAGTTTTATCTCTAATAACTGATTAGCTTATAACGCTAGTATATGGGGCATCGAATATAAATAAAAAGAAATCGCTAGTTAATACCACTAACAAGGCTCATATTAACCTCACACTAACACAGTAGCATTATGAGGGTCCCTATGCAAACCGAAGCATTGAGAACTGTGTAAGTGTACAGACAGTTTAACAGTTGGAAAACAGTCTCGACCAGTCGAGCCACGAACGCCGTGCTAAGACAGCTGAACTGTGACTTAAACCTATAGACCAGCTCACGTAGCACGGCGTTCGTGGCTCGACTGGTCGAGCCTGTTTTCCAAAGATGGCTCCTGCCTGTATACGCGTAATGTACTGTCTTTATAAAGTATCTTCTTATTAAACTGTCTGTACACTTACACAGTTCTCAATGCTTCGGTTTGCATGTAGGGACCATCATTATGCTACCATGTTAGTTTAGTGTGAGGCTATTTTGAGCCTTGTTAGTGGTATTAACTAGCGATTTCTTTTTACTTATATTCGATGCCCGATATACTAGCGTTATTAGCTAATCATTTTTTAGAGATAAAACTCTTTACATTCGATTAGCATGAAAACAAATCCCAGAGAACGGCCGACTCTGTAACCATGTGTTAATTACCTCTAGGTTCATTTTTCGCCGGAATTGTCCTTTAAAGGACAAGTTCGGTATTTTACACTTAAAGCCCTGTTTTCAGATCTTTTCTGATGAAATAGAACGGTTAAGATTGAAATTTGGACACATGCTGCTGGCCCAAGAATTTTTGGTTTCTGTGGTAGCACCCCACCCACCTCCACAATGGCTGCATAGGTGCACTGGAACAATCCTACAATTAACTACGATAAAACCTGTTGGAAAGCATCTTTTGCAGCGATTTTTGTGTGAGCATATCAGTGAACACCCCGGACCACTCGGTGAGTTTCACGTCTTTGTAAACGAAAGTTTAATGCGTTTTAGGAAGGATTGTTCCAGTGCACCTATTTTGCATTGTGGAGGTGGGGGGTGGGGGGTGCTACCACAGACACCGGAAATTCTCGGGCCAGCAGCATGTGTCCAACTTTCAATCTTAACCGTTTTATTTCATCAGAAACTCTGAAAACAGGGCTTTAAGTGTAAAATACCGAACTTGTCCTTTAAGCCTTAAGTTCAATCCAGTTATTGAATGTTGTCGAATGTTTGAGAGTTGTTTATTTTTCTATTTTTTCTTTCTAATATTGTTATTACAGTCTGACCTAAAATAAATAGGAAAATAAATATGTCCAAGTGTGTGTGTGTTTTTTTTATATATATATTTTAATTTAATGCAATAAAAATGTAAAAGTGCTTGAAGTGTGTAATATAATTTAAAACAAAGTTTTATTTTCTGAAATAAGGCATACTGGCATAGTAACCCAAGTTAGGTTATTTTTGACCCAACTCCTGGGTTAAAAAGGGACCAACTAATTTCTGGGTTATTTAAACCCAGATATTGGGGTTGTTCTTTTAACCCAGAAGTTGGGTCAAAAAGAATAACCCAATTTTCTGGGTAGAAATAACCCAGACATTAGTTGGTCCCTTTTTAACCCAGGAGTTGGGTCAAAAATTACCCATTTTTAGTGTGTAGATTTGCAGAAATTTCATTAGTTAAAAATCATTAGATTATTTACAATTATTATATTCCATTGATAGTTCTTAATTTAATTGAACTACTGTTCAAAAAGGTAAAACCATGAAAACCATTGTGCTGCTTAATATTTTTGTGGAAACCTTCATTCCCTTTCAGTCAGTCACGTTCGACGTTATGTCGACAGACTGACTTAGTGAGATCTCACTTGGGAGCCCAATAACCTTGAAGTGATAACAAAACAAGCCAATGGACATTGGCGAGTGAGATTTGCATGGCAAGCCACTCCCCCAGACATACTGGCATATAAGCTTGCATGCAACTCAACTCACATACAAGGTCCTCCCCTTTGAACTGTCCCTGTCCCTGTCACAGAGGTTGCCCTTGCCCCGCTAACGGAAGTGGGCATTCGCATTCTCAACTTTCTAGCTCACTTTCAAGATATGTTGTGCAAACACAGGGACCTGGAGCTCAGGCACCTTAGCCACCTGGGGCTGCGGGTCAAAAGGGAAAAAAAGCAAACTATCTCCTGTGCAGTGTGTCTTTTTTCTCTGACTCTGTCAACATGACGGTGTGTATCACGAACGAGCGCACATTAACTCGTGTAACACAGTAACAAGTAACTTGTGGTTACACTGGACTGGATATGTGCCAAAACTTCCCACCACTCCTTTCCGGGACCAGGTGGTGAACTTGCAAGCGCTGCCCCTGGAAGAGGCAGAACCAGATTTCACAGAGCTGCCAGCTGGGCGACACCTAATAACATTGCGAGATTCTACAATCTCCAGGTGGAGCCGGTTTCTTCCCATGTGCTATTTTGATATCCAGGTGAGTTCCCTTTTTTTCCCAAGTGAGTTTTTCATATTTGAAGGTCCTTGGCATCAAGTTTGAAAATCTGAATAGAATCATTTTTGTAGACCTACAATTAGAATGTACCACTAAATCATTAATCTGTTAGTCTCAGCAATTACAGGGCACTTATTTCTTTTTAACAAAGCTGGATCAGTTGTCACAGTAGTTACACACATTTATGTTACACTCAGAAACATTTTTCTTTCTGAAAGGTTCTGTTTAAAATCAACCGTGACTTAGATAATTATAAAAGACTATAGAGTCCATGATGCACAAATGGGCTCACAGCACAATTCTGACACAATGAAATCAATAAATAAAAGTGAGAAGAAAGCTGTGAACGTTTCTGTAATCAGGGGTGCTAGCCACTGCTAATGAAGTGTGTTGAAGCATGTGTGCAGTATTGTAAATGAAAGGCATGATATTCCTGGGAACTATTTGCTAATTTGCATGTAAATAGTAGCGGGTGTTTGTCCTGCACCTACCATTGGCATGTGGTTAGCAGCTCTATGCATTTTCCCATCTGTCCTATGTCAATACACTTGATGCGCAGATGCACCCACGTGCACACACAAATCAATACACTCTCTTCTCTGCTATATGCTTACAAGCATACTAAGCTATGATTAAATTCAAACATACCATTGCTCACAGGGCTGTTCAATGATTCATGCATATGTTACAAATGGTTAAACAGATAAATTGCCTCAGAAAACAAGACAAACATGCATGCACTATGATTTGCTACATGCAATTTGTAAGGAATGTGCTGGTGAATAATATGCTGACACACTCTCAGCAGGTTCCTGAATGTCGGCACAGCAGGAGCCTGACAGTCTCAGACAATGAGACTTCCTTCTGTGTGATACTCAAGCTACCATATATATCTCCCCTCATATCCACTCCAAATAAAGCAGCCAACGTCTTTTCCCACTACATCATCTGCTTCAATAGGAAACAGGATATAACCCTCTCAGCACACTGGAAATTAGTCTAATCTATTCCTCCCACCCTCCATGTGGATCTATCTTTATAAATTAGACATCATCATCATTCTGACTGTTACGTTTTCCTTTCTTCCATTCTTTCTTTCCACACACATGCACAAACAAAATGGAAACACATTAACAATGCATGATCCAATATTTTCACTGTCTGGTTTCAGCCTTGGCACGTAACTTTCACCAGTTCGCCTAGAAACAAAGTTTACCAGGTTCACAAGAAGTGCATTTGCCAAAGTTTTCCAATTTGCCAAAGGTTTACATAAACACAGTTGGTTATGTCTAACGTGAAAGCAAGCATTTGAGAGAATGTTTAATGAACTCTAATGTTGTTCCAAACCTGGATTAATTTCTTTCTTGTGCTGAACACAAAAATATATTTTGAAGAATGTGGATAACCAAACAGTTGTTGGTCCCCATTGACTTCCATGGTAGGAAAATATGGAAGTCACTGGGGACCAGCAACTGTTTGGTTAGCCACATTCTTCAAAATAACTTTTATTTTCAACAGAAAAAATAAACTTATTTGGGTTTAAAACAACTTGAGAGAGTAAATGATGACAATTTTAGTTTTGGGGGTAACTATCCCATTAATGTTAATAAAAAAATAAAAATAAAAGAGAAAATCACTCACTGCTCTGAGGCTTTAATGGTCATTTTTAATAAGTATCATTGTATAATTTATACAGTGAAGTCTATGTAGTTTTTATATTTTTTTCATTTAATTTCTTTCTTGAATACTGTTAACACCAACTGTAGCTGAAAAAATATAGCACTGTTTATTTCATTTCTATATTATAATGTTGTGTATGTGTATCTTTGTTCTTATCTTTTAATAACAAAGAAAATAACGACAAAGATTTTTGTCTTTGCCACTTTGGCCTAAATGTCTGCCATTCTTTTTTATTTTATATTTTGTTACCTTGTAAGGCTTTATTTTGTAACATGGGGACATTAGTTTGGCGGTGATGCTCAGTCACTTGCAAAATAGTAAAACCAACATGAAAAAGAATCATGATAAAAAAGAATTGTGATATGATATCTTTGCCATATCACCCACCCCTACTTTAGCATACTCACTTTGAGCTACTAAGAGACATTTAAAGAGCAAAAGAGCATGTGACAGGGAAGTAGACAGGGTAATAGAGATAAGGACACTCTTGCAGTTTAAGCTTTGATTCATTCTCACCGAAGGAGCTTTAAGCTTTTATTCCTGCTACAATTCCTGCCACACTCTTTACAGAAGTAGCTGCACTCAGCCAGCTTTCGTCTGTCCAAAAATGAAACAAGGAATAAAGTTAAGCAATTCATGGTGACAGTTACAAAGATTTGAGCTGGTGGTCTTTGACTACACTGTATACCCGAACAGTATTATTCACGAACACTTATTTCGCACAAATATTACTGAAAGTCTATTGTACTATACAGCATCAGCATATTGCGTACATGCAAATGCATAGTGATAGTCTCAAATATATAGCTATATAGACAACATTTTAGTTAAATTGCAATTAATATGTTTGTGAAGTACAAAAATCGAAATGTTATGTTCTACAAACTTAAACTTAGAGTTTAAAAGTGTAAGCCTATAGTGACCACTACAGTAAAAGAAAATCAGAGTTGATTCAATATGGTATTTGGCTAAAACAATCAAATGAGAAAGTATTCAGTATTTTATATGCATTCAAATTCACATCATGTTAAATATGATTATTAATACGTCTAGGTTTTAATAAAGATATCATCATTAAACATGTATATTACTCATGAAAAATCAATGTATTATTACTTAAAAACAACAGTATCCATTATTTTATCTATAATGTATATCATCAATCAAAAAAGCTCATAAAAAATATATCAGTATACACTATTTATACAATTCCTCTTCCTAGCTGTAAGTCAACAGAAATGGCAAATGCCCTTGACTTGCATCGCTTATTTTTCGATACATCTGAGAAGTGCAAAATTAGAATTGATCAGAACAATGAAGGGGAAGCAATTACAGAACTGTCTTGAGTCATTTGAATATAAATGAAATACACAATCAATGAGTAGTAATTGCAATATACTTTTTCTAGCTGAGTCATACATGCAATGTTGCAGACTGCTATTAGTACATTTTCAAAGCTACTAAGACTCTGCAGTCAAACGCTGTCTGCCTTAAATGCTTTTTTCACATTCAACTTAAAGGTTGTTTTTTTTTTTTGGTCTGACTGCTTATATTAATATATTCCTTATATGAAAGTGTTAAAGGGTACCTATTATGGCATTTAAAATGTTCCTAATATTGTTCTGGGAGTCCCCAACAACAGTTTTACAAGCATGCAATGACAAAAAACACTTTTGTTGTCTTATAATATGCATTTATTTTTACCTGATTTGCTCACCGACTCCCATATGAATCGTTTAGCGAGTCATTTTTCCAAACCCCGCCTTTGCGTGACGCTAATCTGTGGTGATATGTTAGACACCCAGCCGACGGGGTGTCATTGGTTGTTGCGCTAGATCTTACCCAGATACAACAGTGCTATTTTCTGATTGGCTAACAACACCAGACGAACAACACCAGAGGAGACCAGGGTTGCCAGGTCTGCACAACAAAACCAGCCCAATTGCTCATCAAACTAACCCAATCACGGCCAAAAATATTCAAATAACGTTCCCGGGTGTTTCCTCAATAACAATCATGTTCCAGTGGATAAAACAATCGCGTCAACCAGCGTGCACTACACAAACAACCCGCGGAAACAGTGCAGGCATACGGACCTGGCAACACTGGAGGAGACGCGCTTGAATCCTGCCGGTTCCACAGTGAGTGAGTTTTGGGCACTGCGGCATATTAAATATATTACAAATAGTTTATCAGCGTGAGAAATACAATGTGTGGCCGGAGAGCGTGACAAAAGACCGAAATGAGTGACTGTCACGCTCAATGCGTGATGCGTGACATTCGAGAGCCCTGTGACAACTCCATTAACAACGACAAACACTTCACATATTTCAATACAATTGACATTGAAGACCTAAGTTAGCTGCTAGAAGCTGCGCTGTGCCTGTGCGTACACAACACACAAAATAATTATAGAACATGATACAAACATAAAAGCAACAGCCTACTTACAGATTGTGATTCGGAGAAGGAAGCTGATCCAAATAAACTCGGTACTGAACCTCCCTCCTTCAGTATCAGCCGGCTCGCAAATTCATACTTTATAGCATTTAGGTTTGTGAAGCAATCATCTTCAAAATGACGCGAACACAGAACGAGTTCGGGCTATAATACTTCTGTGGTATAGTTATGAACTGTAGCCACTGTCTTCAAATGCTCCTCACTGGGCAGATAAAAAAAGTTTGCTTTTGCGTCGCACTTCAAAACACAGCAGCGTCTCGTCGACATGATGTTTTCCCTGGTGTCTCCTAATGCAATGAGTGGGCGTATATTATTCAAATAACTTGGACAAGTGACGTACGAAAGTGCATCGTTCGTCTATCGATTCATATCAACGACTCAGAGTCGACTCTTACTTTTGAGAGATAATAACTTTGTATACGGTGAACTTTCATATTTAAAACTTTGCAGGATGTTTTCGTTCACTTAGATCTATGTTACACACTACATTAAAAGGTAAGTTTCAAAATTCCATGATAGGTACCCTTTAACAAATTGCAACACCTCCACTGCAGACTCATTCCAATCCAAAACAGAGAGGTGTATACAAATATCTCTGCTTAAGAATCAAGCAGTAGGACAAAATCAAAGACATAGAAAACGAGAATCAAGAACAGCATTTTCTATATGCATTATTGTCTATTTTTAACTAAGATTCCAGGAATTTGTTGCTAGAAGAAAAAAAATTATAAATGACAATACAACAGTTTTAGAGATATTTGATATATTTGCATGATGATACTACTGATTTTGTGACTTACAGAGCTTTATAAACTTTGCAAGTAGTAACTTTCCCATATAAGATGCTCTTAGTGTCACAATTTTCTCAGCTGCGCTCTGGTGAAAACCAATGGGTTGGCTGAGAAGATAAGAAAACAAGTGTGCAATCTCTAACTCCTCCAGCAATGGTCTTTAAATTGTTCTTAAGCGGAATCAGGTTATTTTGCTTCTTCCACTTGTTCAGCCAACCCAGACCAATCCTCCAGTTTAATTTTTGGAGTCTATATTGACGTTTTCTTGTAGATGGCATGAGCTAATTTCATGCTTCAATTGTTTCTTCTTCATAAGATCTGCCTTCAAGCGGTAATAACAAGGAATATATCAGAAACACATTACTATGTTTAAAAAGTACCAAGTAGCCATAGATTGTTTAAGGTCAGGAATTGTTACCAATAACAATAACAGAACTCAACTTTTAGTATTCGTTCAATATTAAACAAATAAACAGAAAACGCACCAAAGCTGTCTAATATTTGCAGACAGAAATAAAAAAGTTTTCAAAGAAATGACAAAAAAATATGGGGGAAAAACTTCTAAAGTTATGTTTATTAGTCATTAACACACGTTTTTATAATTTACTTGTTGTGAGACAAACAGATTGTGTGTGTCCATGGAAGCAAAAAGTCAGATATTTGCTTCATTCCACCTGCCACAAAAAGATTTCAGACACTGATTAATGAAGGCAAGATTGTAAAGAACCCAAGTGCAGTTTATTTACAGAACGTGATCAAACATAAAACCAAGGCATGGCATGATCTCACAACATAAACGTGGACATGACGCTCACCAACAGTGATAACAGGAAACAATATCTGATGAGCAACAAGGCAAACATAAGTGTTTAAATACACAAGGACTAATGACACGACAAGGGACACCTGTGAACAATGAAACAATGAACCAATGACAACATGACACATCAGACAAGGGCTGTGTTCAGCGCCGACAAAACGTTGCAGAACGTTTTTTAAACAGAAACGGTCACGCGTTGAACGCACTGTTGTGATGACGCAAGAGTTGCAACTACGGCAGCTGAGAAGGCTTTTTGTGTTCTTTGTGAAAAATTTTCGGAGCCTGATGAAGTCGGTATAAATATGTGTTTAATACTACAAAATATGCCCGATGTTACAGTTACTGCACTTGCCGCCCAGAACACAAGAGAACATCCCAATCGAGTGAGGGGACTTGTGCAAACTGAAATGGAAGCACATCTTACCTAATAAAGACTAAAACACATATATTTAGCCTCACATACTGACTTTATTTGTTGTTCATACTGTTTTATTAATATGTATTTTCTTTCTCATTTTTAGGAAAAGCACTTTACATGCATTGTTTATTTCTATACCGAATGTCATACACTTGCAATGAAGCTAAAAATATAAACAACTACATCATTATGTTGATATCCTATATTTTTACAATAATACTTACGACAAACATGTCTTCTAATATCCTCAGATGTTGCGTATCGAACACATTTGTAAATTACTTCCATTGTGCGAGTTCACTTTAATACCGCATGCTTTATATACATGTTGCTGCTGATTGGACTGCAGTTCTGACACGCCCACCAAACAAGAGAAAACGCATCTCAAACCCCGTTGCACACCGGTGCACGCCGTTTCCAGGAAACATGACGTTCAACCCGGAAACCGTAGCAAAACGTTGCGCACCATTGTGATCTTGAACGTGCCCAAGGTAACACATGGCAGGATCACATGACTAACAGGGAATCACATGACAAAGACATGAAACATGACTGACATGAAACAAAACCAAAACAAGACGTGACGTGACACAAGATCACATCTGTGCCATTTCCAAGGTAACTAAGTAAGTGGGAGGACAAGTACGGTATTTTACACTTAAAGCCCTGTTTCAAGATCGTTTCTGATGAAATAGATCGGTTAAGATTAAAATTTGGACACATGCTGCTGTCCCGAGAATTTTCGGTTTCTGTGCGGCGATTTTTGTGTGAGCATATCAGCGAACACCCCTGACCACTCGTTGAGTTTCACTTCTTTGTAAACTAAAGTTTAATGTGTTTTATGAAGGATTGTTTCTGTGCACCTATGCAACCATTGTAGAGGTGGGGGGGGGGGGGGAGGTGCGACCACAGAAACCGAAAATTCTTGGGACAGCAGCATGTGTCCAAATTTTAATCTTAACCGATCTATTTCATCAGAAACGATAAACAGGGCTTTAAGTGTAAAATACCGAACTTGTCCTTTAAGGCTACTATTCTGGGACCAGGTGAATGAATTAATAAATCATAAGGTATCTATTGAGGCCAAAAGAAAAGGGGATTCACATGACACAAAAATGTATAAAATTTATAAAAATAATAATAACGTTAAAGCTAAACCTCAGCTCGAGACCTGGCTTCAATGCCATAAATCAGTACAAGTGAAAACTGTTCTCTCAAAAATCCTCCACCCACAACAAACAATCGTTGTGTACCCACAACATGGCGCATATACTGTATCCATCCAAAGTGGTTGTTAATTAATGGAGAGCAACTCCTGTGGAACAAGGACATTAAAACTAAAGCTAATATTGGGCTATCTATAATTAGCAGAGATAAGTCAGTGAGAGGCAAAGTCATTTGTCTTATTATACATCACAGAACCCCATTAGCTCAGCCTCATCAAACAATGGCTGTGCTGGTGTCACCTGTTCTGTGGGAGACAAGCTCTTGTCAGAGTTTGGAAGCCTGTTTCCTCATCCTACCCAATACATAATAATAATAATAATAATAACTTAAAGTATATAGTGTAAGTGACTACTCAATGGAATTTACCCTGGACTCTAAAGAGCCTGATTTAGAAACACAAAAACATATGCAAACTCGCACATTTCAGATTAGCAAAACAACAAATCTCTTAATTATTGAATTTGGGGCTTATACCACCAGAAATAATAACATAAAGGGTGTGCCAATGGAAATTGTTTCGGTTGCTCCCCTAACACGATTTATCAAGCATGAAAGTAATTTCAGAAACAGTGTCTTCAAATGAAAACAACTGAAAGACAAGAATCAATCTGATTTGTGTTGTGCATTATGGCTACTGTCACAGAGAATACAAAGATGTATCAATGCTGCTGGACTGCTGACATGCATGACAGCCCATTCTCACCCCAAGGCGTCATCTAACTGACGCCTTGGGAATCAGTTTGACCATGCTTCAATATTCGACGTTAAAGGTACCCTTTAGCGTCAGTTAGTTGACGCGATCCCAGGGCGTCATCTAACTGACGCGTTACCCTTAGCGTCAGTTAGATGACGCCCTTCTACCCAGACCTAAACCTACCCGCGTCATCTAACTGACGCGTTACCCTTAGCGTCAGTTAGATGACGCCCTGGGATCGCGTCAACTAACTGACGCTAAAGGGTACCTTTAGCGTCGAATATTGAAGCATGGTCAAAAATGTCAGTTAGATGACGCCTTGGGGTGAGAATGCGTTGCGCATGATGTGAAATGATGAAAATCATCACAATAATGATGAAAATATTTCTCATGAGCTTATGGTAAGATGCTGCTCTATTTAATTGGTGAACATTTTGTTAAAAAATAAATAAAAAAATGGTGAAGACTACCATTAATACATGTGAAATTCTTGTCCTGAAATGGGTTAAGTGTCATACCTGAGTATTTCTTTGGTACAATTGGTATTAGGAATAATGTACATTAATGCAAACGTAATTTGGACAAGCAAATTATTACTTTGTATTTGTTGGGATGTTAATAAATCAGGGCCCAAAACTGCTCTACAGGTTAAATGGGGCTCTAGTCTACCCTATTTTAAAGGACCCTTAATGCCAAAAAGGTTCTGTATAAGGAGAAACATCTTGATTGCATAATACTTGTTTAATGGGTTATTTCATTTTTTTCTACTGATACAGTGTTTACAAGCTGTTTAATTCATAAAATTCAATTAATGTGAATTAAAAGAAAATTCATTAATTAAAACTAAATCCATAAAATGATCCCATGATGGGAACCCCCTAAAAGGTTATAAGAGAACCTGATAGAACTCTTTAAGGTTATATGAGTATATTTAAGATTATATTAAGTGCACAGATTTTTTTTAGACGTTGTATTGGTTTCAGATCAGTTTAGTCAGGTGCAATGCCCAATGAGATTTTAAAACGATTCTGAACACGAGACAAACAAACTTGGAAAAGATCTTCTTCTTGTCATTGTTCTTTATTCAGAACAATGTCTCATTCTTGCCAGAAGTAACCGAACACAGTTAAGAGACTGAGTGGGATGATTCTGAGTTCAAACAATCAAACCAGCTATTTGAGAAAGAGTGTGAAAAATGAAGGACATGGATTTGCCTTGATGTTTCAAAGAACACACTGAACGCTGAGGATGAAGCTCGAACTAAAGCTTTTCATCATAATCACAGGCTGACACTTACTGTAGTGAAGCACACCTGGAAGGATCACAGTCTCTATACTTCATTTGGCTGTACAGTTTTTGACCATGAAATCCACATCCTGTGGGCAACATCTCACCTTGAGGGAATCAAAGGATTTATGGATGGAACCTTGAGGACCAAAGAAACAAGACACGTTCATCAAACTTCTTTAAAGTTGCATTCAGATGAGATTTAAAAGTCCTCTCTTCTGAGTGAATGCCTGAGTGCTCTGTGGTTTCTGTTATACTTATTACTATTCTTACCCGATATTCATAATTTCCGTTACTGTACTTGAACGGTAGAACGGTAGTACAACAAAATTGATATCTGCAAGTATGAAATAGAAAGTATCGGTACTCATATTCAATCTTCATTTTTTTTATTAAATACTGAGAAAAAAACAATATTGAAATTCTGGCTGATACCAAAATGCAGTTGATTATTTATGTTATTGCTGATAAATAGTCAATATGAAATATACAGTTTTGTCTGTATTAAATAAATAATTTAAACACAAAAAACTAAAATCAATTGATAATGTAGACATCTCGATAATATAATGTAGGCTACATTATGGATTTTGTTCTGTTAATTTTGTTAAACTGTTCATTTAGAGATTAATTATCAAACGTAAATCAAATACTTCCCTACTATATAGTATGCAAAAAACAGTACACCAAAATATGTCCAAATACATAGTTTTCGGAAAACAGTAGGCGAAGAGTCCCTTGCTACTGATTCTGAAGTGTGCATTCAATGGATACTTTACCATCCCATGAGACCCCGGGAAAGGATTTATGAATGGAAGTTAAGCAACGCAACTGAAACTGGTAGGTCACATGATGACAGATGTAGTATATGTCTGAATTTGATCAAATCTATCTATATTAATACTGTAAAGAGTGCACTTTTTTAACGGTTGCGAAGTAAATTCCACTTAGAAAAGTAGTATTAGTATGCGCTTTTGGGTGCAACAAAAGAGAAAGTTGAATTATTTGAGAAAGTTGCTATATAAATATAGGTAGGGTGACCAACTGTCCTGTTTTCCCAGGACATGTCCTGTTTTCATATAACAATATAACAAATTTCTATCCACACAGAGGAGGCATAACCTACTTTAAATGTATTGAAATTAATAAGGTTTCTTTGAGTAAACTTCGAGTATCATTTGAGTAGGCCTAACTGTTTGCCGGGCCGAGTGTCCCGTTTTTTCAGGACTAAATATGGTCACCCTAGGAATATATACAGACAATGGGGAATATAAGGATATAGCCCACTTCTAAAAAAGGTGGAAATTAGTGTCCACAGTTTATTCAATATTGTCAAAACCGCTAAATGAATTAAAATGAAAAAAAATTATACTGTATCCAAAAACCAACCAACCAAAAACCGATATGCAAAAACCACTAACACTGCACCTTGAATGTATGCTTGTGTGTGACACCTTTTGCTTACCAATGCTCAGAGGAAGGCCATCCTTCAGGCCAGACGCTCGAATATTGAAGCATGGTCAAACTGATTCCCAAGGCGTCAGTTAAATGACGCCTTGGGGTGAGAATGGGCTGCAACGCATTCTCACCCCAAGGCGTCATCTAACTGACCATTTTGACCATGCTTCAATATTCGACGCTAAAGGTACCCTTTAGCGTCAGTTAGTTGACGCGATCCCAGGGCGTCATCTAACTGACGCTAAGGGTAACGCGTCAGTTAGATGACGCGGGTAGGTTTAGGTCTGGGTAGAAGGGCGTCATCTAACTGACGCTAAGGGTAACGCGTCAGTTAGATGACGCCCTGGGATCGCGTCAACTAACTGACGCTAAAGGGTACCTTTAGCGTCGAATATTGAAGCATGGTCAAACTGATTCCCAAGGCGTCAGTTAAATGACGCCTTGGGGTGAGAATGGGCTGCAGACGCAGAAGCACGTCAGAGTGGAGCCATCAATTGACCGATTTCCTGACAGTGAAACTCATCTAAAATCCTAAGTGCCTTCCCCATTCTCCTTTTCCTGAATCACAGGATCAGCCATAGGATAACAGCAAAGAGAGACATAATGCACAGCGAGTGACAGGAATACAGAGCAGACTGAATGCGTAGAGACACGGAGGAGGAAACATCAAAGCTTTTAAGAGAGAACTCGTTCCAGTTTTTGCCTTTTATTTTCGGGGCTGATTAATTTCTCATACTTCTGATTAAAACAGGTCCTTCCTGGAATGCAATCACCAGACAAAATCCATTGATCAAAGGCTCGTTTACAATCGCTTCTACAATCATTTACGACAGAGAAATGGGAGATGAAGTGCCATCTGAGAAGTGCCAAGGATGGAGCGGCTGCGAGTGAAATTTACTGAAAATAATCGAACGGCTCTGGGCTGAGTTTCCCGAAACCTTCTTAACGCTACGTCGTTCTTAAGTTACACCTTATGCTGTACCTTATCGTTAATACGTGTTTCCCGAAACGCTCTTAGTTAAGTATACCTTCTGTAAGTCATACTTTCGGAAGGTTGGTCTGGACCACTCTTAGCTTTACCTTATCACTGTTAAAGGTCGATATAAATATAATTCTGAAGTTTTAATACACACAGACAGTGTTCAATTAGGCTAATTCAAGTGTTTTCATGCAAAGAATAAAATTGTCATTACACTGATTGTTGTTAGAATTTTAATTATATTATTATAGGCATAGGCTATATAATAAAATTTTTATACATTTATTTTAATTAAAGAGCGCTTTTAAAGGCCAGTGAAAGCATAGGCTACTGTCAGTTCAGATCTATTCAGACGCTAATATTGTTTATCATGGGCTCTTACGGTATTTTAAACATTTACAGGGGTAAGTCGGATATTTTAGTGCCGTCCGAATCCATAATATCAGTGTTTTTTCTCACCCAACCCGCGTAAAAATCTCTGTCCAAATTAGTACCTACTGATTTTTGACACACAGGTCGTGTGGTTATTTAATTGCCGTCTGAATACACATCTCTGAGTTTACAAGAAGAGATTCAAAATTCACTGTTTAAATCCTTTTTGATCACTGCCGAGCACCGTAGCTACGTGACGTACACTTTTATTACTGAAATGCTTGAAAGTATTTACAAGAACAATATTTCATCGCAGCTCACCTCAGCGAACAAAAATGGGAAAGAGAAGAAAGCACATAAAAAAAATTTAATTATTATGGCAGCAATATATGATACAATATTAAAATATGTAGCCAAGACTATTATAGGCTGTTATAGTTCGGATTATTTTTTATAATATCCCATGAGTCCTAGTAAATGCAACTTCAACTATTTCTTAAGTGCTTATTTTATAAAGAACAGCGCTTTCTCACATAAACAGCCCCTGCACGAGAGAATAATTGATTCTAGAGTCATCGATATCAGCAGATTCAGCACCATCGCCACGGACAGCACCCGGTAACGTCGCACGTAAGAAGGTATATCTTAAGCAGCTTTCTAAGGTATAGTTCGGGGAACACGCCTAGAAATGGTATACCTTCAGTTAAGTTATACCTTAAGAGTCATCGTAGCGCGCTAAGAGACAACGTTATCGGGAAACTCAGCCCTGACCTATTGAATCCTACATTTTCCCTACACAAGTCACAACTAGGAAAAGTTATGCAGTGTAATCATGTAGCTTGTGTTACTTGTATTCATGATTTGTAGCTGAAGGTCATAGGAGACTAACTGAGAGAAATTCAGTACCAGTATTCAGACATTCTTATTTTAGATGAGACTACTACAACTACTACTACAACTCAAAGGCAGTTGTTTATATATCTTTAATACCTAAATTGTATAAAAGTGTAATATACCAAGTGCACTTACGCATGTCAACAAAGAGCTTTTGCGCTCTTGCAACATGCGCTTTTCTTAAACCCAAAGCGCTACAGCAAAAGACACAAATACAGCAAAAGCAATTCAACAATTAAAAAACAGTCTTAAATAAATGTGTCTTAATCAACTTTTTGAAATGTTCCAACGTTGGTGCATTTCTGAGGCTAAGAGGAAGCACATTACATATCTTCGGAGCTTTATATGAAAAGGCTCGTTCCCCCATAGTCTTGAGCTTACATGAAGGCTGATGTAGCAAAAGAGAACTGACAGAACGGAGAGAACGTGATGGAGTATAGGGGCTAATGAGTTCACAAAGATACTCTGGAGCAGTCCCATGTAGTGCCTTGTAAGTTAAAATAAGAATTTTAAAATCAATTCTCGCATTTATAGGAAGCCAGTGCAACTGTGAAAGCACCAGTGTTCACAAGGAGAAATAAGAGTTAGCATGCAGGCGGCAGAATTTTGAATATACTGTAGCCTTCTGAGAGATTTAGCTGGAAGGCCAGAGCACAAGGCATTACAATAATCTAACCTGGTTGTAATAAAGGCATTTATAAGCCTTTGGTAACGCTTCCTTTTACAGTCCAGTTACCCATGCAAATACTATGTACTTATTTTAGGAACTACAATTACTGGGTAATAACTAGTACTAACCCTGAACCTACCCCTAAACCTACCCCTGTTCCATGTACTTACCTTATATTAGCCAGTACTTTCTAGGTAAGTATGCTGTAAGTACTGTACTGTAAAAGGAAGCGTTACCAAGCATTTCTGTGTCTACAAAAGAAAGAAAAGGTCTAAGTCGAGCAATGTTTCTCAGATGGTAAAAAGCAGTTTTTGAGATGTTTTTTATATGTGCTTCGAATGTCAGCTGTGGATCAAAAATGACTCCAAGATTCTGCACCTGTGAAGTGGGAATTACCATGCTGGAGTCAACAAGTAAACTAATCGGCTCTGCTTTACAAGTAGCCGCCACTGTACCAATCTGCATCAATTCCGATCTCTGCTAGACAACTATGTAAGGCTATTAATGAGCAATGAACATCAGGACTAGTGGTAATGTAAATCTGTGTATCATCAGCGTAGCAATGATATCCAAGACCGTATTTCTTGATGATCTGCCCAAGTGGAAGCATGTAGATATTAAATAAAATTGGACCCAACACTGAGCCCTGAGGAACTCCCTGTCGAACAGGCACGGTATCAAAACCATGAACCAAACCAACCAGCTACAAGGTGAATACATTAGAAACTTTGATTTAAAGCAAAAAATTATTTGAAAACTGGACAAAAAGACAAGGAACAAGACTGTGTACTTAACAGCTTCAATGAGGGAAAGAACTATAACCCCACAAAGCACTGCAAATAACAAAATCAAATTAAAAACAATGGAAAAATATAAAACTACATATACATACAAAATATTATATCTAGATTGACTACATCATTCGCAGTGCTTCATGGGAGCGACAGTGGGCAGACATAAAAATATATTTTGCCATGAGTTGCTTGTCACGATTCTCTGATTAGTGGAGATTTTTTGGTTGCAGAATCATGGGTAATGTAGTTTTCACCAGGAATTCCACTTTTAAACAAAATGATTTTAAAATAAGTTGAAATAACACAGGCTTATGTGTATAGCTTCAGCAAAACATATACCATCATCAATTTACAACCTCATAGCTCATAGTAGGTCTGTCTTTAATAGTTTATAAGATATAGTTCAAAATCAAAGGTGATTTTTACTTCCACAACCCGACTTGGAATCAAGTATTCCAGAGAGCAATGTAACAAGTTCCTTTAATCCAGTTTTTGCAATGTGGTTGCAAATGTTTGTTCA
Organism: Chrosomus eos; assembly: GCA_036326025.1. Classification (NCBI taxonomy): domain Eukaryota; kingdom Metazoa; phylum Chordata; class Actinopteri; order Cypriniformes; family Leuciscidae; genus Chrosomus; species Chrosomus eos. The sequence continues at coordinate 14,338,482 of CM070833.1, forward strand.
ACATCTTGCATTTTGAGTTAGTGTGATTTAGTGTGTTGCTGCAGCTGGTAATTCAATAACGCTCATTACCATGCATCACCACATACTTTCGTTTATAGAACTAGCACCATTTTGTGATCTTCCTCCACGGTTCCAAGTCTGACGAATTACAAGTTCTCTTAAACTGAATTATTACATGATATGGCTGAGCCACAGTGCCTGCGGTGACAAGTAGGGGGTCTCTGCCCTCCCAGCGCCTCCACTGCCTCATTTTCTGCCTCTAATTATGAAGGTGGGAAGGAAGGTTGCTCATACACCCTGCTGCTCTCATGTGCTGATGTTCACATAATAACCTTCTCTCCAAAGAGGTGCAGGTTTCCACACAGTAGGGTAAATAAAGATGTCCTGTTTTAGTAAGCACACTGTGGCATTCATGTTGGCTACAAGCAGTTGAGCCAAAATAATTGGAAATCATTTTAAACTTGAATCAACACAATTTGTACATGTTAAATCACTCATAATATCAGCTTGTTGGATGCAAATAGAGCCAGATATCACAAATGGCACTAGCTACAGCATAATTATGACAAAAAATGTCTACTTCAAATCATATCAAAGAGCTATTGTTCTGTATAACACAGTCTCATCCCAAGACGTCAGATGACTGACGCTTTTGACCATACGTCAACATCCGACGTTTTAGGGTACCCTTTAACGTCAGTTACATGACGATCCCGGGGCGTCATATGACTGAAGTTTTACCTTTAGCGTCAGTCATATGATGCGGGTAGGTTTAGGTCTGGGGTAGGGTTAGGATTAGATAGCGTCATATACTGACTTTAAAGGGTACCCTAAAACGTCGGATGTTGACGTATGGTCAAAAGCGTCAACATATGACGTCTTGGGATGAGACTGGGCTGTTCTGTATCCTATCCAAGACATCAATGTGTAACCAGGTTTTTTAAAACCTTAAAGAGGTCATACCATGAGGAATCTTTTTAAGCAAAGAAAAAACTAATGCGCTATAAAATTATATATAATGACACTCAGAACTTAAATCTTCCTCCTCAGTCCAAAATTATTTTTTTTTAAACCTCAAACAACTTATTCTGTACTTTAAAACTAAGTAATACATTTTTTTGTTCGCTAGGTTTCTCTTTCTGTTCTCTCGTAACCCATAGCCCCGTCCACACAGGAAATCCACTGGAGCAAATTTAAATCCAGCTTTTAAAGTGTTCAAAATCAAACATGGATGTGAAGAGACTGTGGGGAAAAAATGGATGTGAAGAAAGCTGAAACAATGTTAGGACATTGTGTAAAGGTCAAAAAAATTGGAAAATGCTCAAAGAAAATATGGAACAAATCAAAAATTTGTCACACAGAAAGCAGGACTTAATTTATAAATTCCTAAATCTCATATTTTTATAAATTGTTTTCTATAAAAAGGAGAAAAAAAGTATGATATGACCTCGTTAATATTCAAAGCAGAATTCAGCTCTCCTCTCTGTTATCGCCGTTTTATACGCAAGACATCAAAGGGTGTTGATCACAAGACAAAATGAAGGAAGCCTGATTTGAATACACAGAAATGAGTTCAAATGGACCGCAATTGTTGAATACTGCATGAGATTAAGAGGCTCAGTACAGAGCCAGAGCAAAAGAGATCAGATTAAAGGTTGCCAGATCAGTTCATTACAGTCACTTTTCATGTGAGTGGGAGGACACTCAAAATGCACATCAGCTCAACATGATGCAAGTGCAAGTATTACTGGACCATCATCCCTCATTTACAGACAGAGAGAGAGAGTCAGTGTCCTGAAGATAAAGAGCGTTGGGGAGTGAGAAAAACAAGCATGCAGACATGTGGGGTAACATTCAATTAAGTTTATTCACAACCACCAACAGGCTCGTTAATCAAGAGGAGATAAATATTACAGCACATTAGCTCCATTTATTCTACAAAATCAATTCTTCTCTAGACTGTTTTCCTTCCCTTTCTGCTCCAAGCTAAAAGAGAAGACAAATCGCTACTTTTTAATACAAGCCCTTAATTCAGATGAATGGTAGTGTCCATCTTTACACAATTCTCCTGTCAGCCCGCTTCTCCATAAACAGCAAGCTGCACCAGAATGCTCCTATCTCTACCAGAAATTCAATCTATCAAACACCACCACAAAAGCATACACACTAATGACTATTCACACTAACACAGTCTCATCCCAAGAAGTCATGTATTGACGTCTTGGGACGTCTTTTGACCATACGTCAATATCCGCCTTTTTAGGGTACCCTTAAACGTCGGTTATATGACGAACCTGGGACGTCATACAACTGACGCTTTACCTTTAACGTCAGTAGGTGACGGGGTAGGTTTAGGGGTAGGTTTAGGTCTGGGGTAGAGTTAGGATCCGATAACGTCATCTAACCGACGTTTAAGGGTACCCTAAAAAGGCGGATATTGACGTATGGTCAAAAGACGTCCCAAGACGTCAATATATGACTTCTTGGGATGAGACTGCGCTGTTCACACACATATCTACATATGCACACATTTATCTTGGTCAGTGTTGTGGGGTAACTAAAGGCTGGCCCACACTTAAAGATTTTTGAAAACCTTATCAGATTTTCAAAATGTGAGAGACCATAAACATTACAATGAAAAAAAAAAAGATTTTGTACCTATAGTGTGTGGAGTGCCTCGATGTGACTAAGACAGCACACTATACACTAACAGATTCCATTCACAAACAACCAGATTCCCGACTGTGAACACAGGAAATCTTGCAAAATCTCTCACGGTCAAACGTGACTTTAGAGAAAACAAACATGGCAGACGAGGGGCAAGAAGACATGGCAATAATAGTGTTTGGACTGCTTGTTACAGAATATTCACCAAAAAAAAAAAAGATCCATCAGCTCACTTTCTGATTGGATCATTTCAGTTGCAATCACTCAATCAGGACTAGGATTGCGGGATAGGGGGAAATTGGACCCAAAATCAGCCGGATTATCTTGTAGTGTGTTTAGGTTCCTTAATTTTTAATGTAAACGCTAACTGAATTTGCAATACTGACGACTATAGTTTGGTTTTAAATGAACACTAAACCTTTTTCCAAACTCATTCTTCTCCCTTTTCCCATCACATATCAGCTTGGAAAGTTACTTTAAATAATAGTTAAGAAAATATTTGAAAAGAGGAAATAAAGTGCCTATTTAATAGGGTGAATAAAGAGTTTAACGGGTAGGGTTAGGGGTAGGTGTAAGGGTGGGCTTTAGGAACAGGGGCAAGTTATGTCCAAATAAAGACAGCATATGATTATATATTTTATAATTTTATTATCAATACACTGAGGTGCAAATAACATCTAACCACTATTTCCAGTTAGTGCAAAGGAAATATTGCCATTTTCAATAATTGTACTGTATATATAATTTAATGTACTCTGTGCAAATAGCCGCTGCCTGATTCAAACTGTAATAATATTCCATAATATTGCTGTTTTTACTGTAGTTTTGGTCAAATAAATGCAGCCTAGGAGAGCATAAGAGACTTTTTTCAAAAACATTCATGTTCATCATGTGACTAATCCAAATTTAGTTTGCATCCACTTATTTAATCCCATTATGTTTTTCATAGTTAATTATTCCTAGCCGGGTTTTTTTTTTTTTTTTTTTAAATGACAGAGCAGGGTCTTATGTTGGCTTCTCAGAAAGGAAGATGGGAACAGTAAGGCAAACAGAAGAAATGGTAATGACACAATAGACAGAGAGCTGATGTTTGAGTCTAATTCCCTGCCCCATTAGCCAGGTAATGGCTGATTAAAATGAAGAAGGGTTAGCATTGAGTCCTATCTAGTCATCGGGGCACTGAACTCCCAAAGGTTTGCAGAAACTATTGATGGAAAGCCATTAAACTGGGATGTGGTGAAATCCATAGTCACCTGAAGGCTCATGAGATCATCTAATTGACTTAACTGAAGAGCATTTTCTAATGCCATTTTATTTTGTGTTCCATAAAATAAACAATATGGGTTTGGAATTGTAATTTTTGGGTGAACAAACCCTTGTCTGTGTTCTGGACTTGGGACAAATGACCTCTAAAATCTTACTATAAAAAAATAAAGAAAAACAGATCAGAGCAGAGCTTCTCATTACTGACAAAAACTTGTTCAACATTTGGTTCACCTTCTTGAAGCTTCTTTAAGGGAAGTTCTGGTTCCATTATAGATCATAAGCTCAATTCTAACAGTCACTCACTTTCATCAGAGTCAGAGAAGGTTGAAACACCTAAAACATGAAACAAACTATTATATGAAGCATGTTTAAAGGTGCTCAGCCTCAAAAAGAAGGTGCAGACACCCTGACGATTCCACATATTCAGTTATAACATCATCAACATCAGAGAGATTTCAGATTTTCTGCACCTCAAGCATGTTGTTTTTAAACGGCTCACTGAATTGAACACAGGTGGATTGAAAATGAAAAAGTTAGACATTTTATAGGGTATTGGTAAAAAGAAAATGACAACAACAATATTTTTCCATATGTGATTGTGCACCTTTGAAAGTGTATTCATTTATCCTTCAGTGTCTCAAGGACATCTTCTTATGTCTTTCTGTCCCACTCTTTCAATATGGGCTTTTTGTCTCAATTCAATTTATGGAAATTCATCAATGTTGAGCCTTAGAGAGTGATGATGTACACCTGCTTGATATTTGTAAACCTGACAGCACTCTGCTTTGGCAGTTTCACAGCAATCAACAGCAGATGTCATAATAACTAAAAGTGACTGTCTCTGCTGTACTAAATAAGCTGTTCAATGTGCAGTTACAGAAAGATGTCATTATGCAGCTATTTTCATAATCCATCATCTTATTCATGATCCATCATCTTAATCAACCCTGGTTACAACAGATGAACACATTTTAAATGTTAATAAAGCTACATTCAATAATATTTCAAAAACATGTTGACATTAACAGTAAAGAGTTATTGTGTTGCACAAAATGGAAGATTCTTGAATATGTACATATATTTCCAATCACAATGTCTCTTTCTGTAAAAAAAACTAGACATAGAAACCTTTTTGTTGTTGTTTATTTCATTTAATTATTTATGATAAGAGAACACTTTTAAATGACCATTCCATTTGACATTCAAATCAGTTCTCTCAGAAATAGTTTAATTGTGATATGCATCACATTTATCTACTTATCTATGTCCACACTTCTTTAGTGCTGTGTTAGATAACAGAAGAGTACATGCGCAAGTAATATGATATACTGACCTCACACCCCTGTTGTAATGAAGCATGATCCATTGTTGTGGGTTCAGCCATGATGGTTAACAACTGCTAAAATTCCCTAAAATAGCTCAGGTTTTCCCTTTATATAACACAGTCTCATCCCAAGAAGTCATATATTGACGTCTTGGGACGTCTTTTGACCATACGTCAATATCCGCCTTTTTAGGGTACCCTTAAACGTCGGTTATATGACGATCCTGGGACGTCATACAACTGACGCTTTACCTTTAACGTCAGTTAGGTGACGGGGTAGGTTTAGGGGTAGGTTTAGGTCTGGGGTAGAGTTCCGATAACGTCATCTAACCGACGTTTACGGGTACCCTAAAAAGGCGGATATTGACGTATGGTCAAAAGACGTCCCAAGACGTCAATATATGACTTCTTGGGATGAGACTGCGCTGCTTTATACATACCTTTCAATTTGCTTTCAAGATTATTGGGGTACTAATAGATGTGATGTTGATGCTGTCTATTTGAAATACCGCAAGAACTTTTATTTTTTCTATTTAAAAAAGGTTATTCATCCAAAAGTTTGATTCATGATTTTCAAAATGTCAATAGAATTACATTGTGCATTTGTGAATGTCCATTTTCTGTCCATAATACAATATGATTAAAAACTAATTTTATTAATTTATTGACTAATTAAGTAATAATTACACAGATATGCAGATAAATTAATAGCCAAATAACATAAATGGGCTTTTCCCAAAAGCATTGTAAGCCTAAATTGATCGTAGAACATAATTGCCACCAATGGTCTCCTTTGGCTTACAATGCTTTTGGGAAATGCATCCCTGGGCCGTAAAAAAATATGCCTGGAAATACTGTTTTGTCCTGAAAAGGAAATCTGATAACTTTATTTTCATCATTTACTTTCCTAATCTGCTGGCTAAAATATCCCCCATTATTTCAGTAGGGTGTCTGTTGTCTTTCAGGTAAATGGAAGTCTTGTCTGTAAGACTGTAATGTGAGCTATACGTCAACCGTCTTTGAGTTCCATTATGGTCATAATTACACTTCAGTGGCTTCTTCTCTGTAACAGATGTTATTAAGTGTTGCATCTAAGTGTTGTAAGAGAGTTGATGTCATCCCAATTATACTGTCAGGCTGTGTCATCATTTCAATCTCTTATTCCGAATGAAACATGAGAACACACTTGGAGTTCTCAAGCAACGATAGTCAAGTCAAGTCAAGTCACCTTTATTTATATAGCGCTTTTTACAATACAAATTGTTTCAAAGCAGCTTTACAGAGATAACAGGAAAACAATGTTGTAATAGTATTGTTCAATTGAAAATTAAATGTCCCCAACTAAGCAAGCCAAAAGGCGAAGGCAACAGTGGCAAGGAACCAAAACTCCATCAGGTGACAGAATGGAGAAAAAAACCTTGGGAGAACCCAGGCTCAGTCGGGGGGCCAGTCCTCCTTTGGCCAACGAATGAACAGTGTATGATTATGAGTTAGGCAGCATAATGCCAGGAGTCAGATGGGATCAGAACTTTCACAATATTATCCAGTTCATCTGGTTGGGTTGGGTCATCCGGCCGGTGAGGAGATGAGTGGTGAGGTGTCCATGGACCTTCACAGCCCTGATAATGCGTGTCGACGTGTCCATGTGATGGTCCTTCATCAGATCTGGATATGCCCTGGATCCGGCGGTCTGCGGTAAACCTCGGGATAAACAGAGAGACTAATATTAGCGTAGACGCCATCCTTCTTATGATGTACAAAGTACATCAGGAATTATGGGAAGTGTTCCCGGTTCCGGCTGATCTAATCTATGCAGCCTAACATTGAATTATAGAAATCTATAATGTGTTATGTGTATGCTAAGCCAAAGAGATGTGTTTTTAGTCTAGATTTAAACTGACAGACTGTATCTGCTTCCCGGACCGTGTTAGGAAGATTGTTCCAAAGTTTTGGTGCTAAATAGGAAAAGGATCTACCGCCAGCAGTCGATTTTGATATTCTAGGTATTATCAACTGGCCAGAATTTTGAGATCGCAATAGACGTGAAGGACTATAATGCGTTAAGAGCTCGCTCAAGTACTGGGGAGCGAAACCATTTAGTGCTTTGTAAGTAATCAGCAATATTTTAAAATTTATACGATGTTTAATAGGCAGCCAATGCAGTGTTGACAGAACCGGGCTAATATGGTCATACTTCCTGGTTCTGGTAAGAACTCTAGCGGCTGCGTTTTGAACTAGCTGTAGTTTGTTTAATAAGCGTGCAGGGCAACCACCCAGTAGAGCATTACAATAATCTAGCCTTGAGGTCATGAACGCATGAACTAATTGTTCCGCATTTGTCAGTGAGAGCATATGACGTAATTTAGATATATTTTTAAGATGGAAAAATGCGGTTTTACAGATACTAGACACGTGACTTTCAAATGAAAGATTGGTATCAAAGAGCACACCCAGGTTCCTAACTAACGTCGAAGACTTAACAGAGCAGCCATCAAGTGTTAGACAGTATTCTAGGTTATTAGGTGAGGAAGTTTTTTGTCCAATGATTAGAATCTCTGTTTTTTCAGAATTTAGTAATAGGAAATTACTGGTCATCCAATTTTTTATATCAGCTATGCATTTCGTTAATTTTGTGAATTGGTAAGTTTCGTTAGGTTTTGAAGAAATATACAGCTGAGTATCATCAGCATAACAGTGAAAGCTAATTCCATATTTCCTAATTATATCTCCTAATGGTAGCATGTACAGAGTGAAGAGCAGCGGTCCTAGTACTGAGCCTTGTGGTACGCCATACTGAACTTGTGATCGATAAGACATCTCTTCATTTACTGCTACAAACTGATATCGGTCAGATAAGTATGATTTAAACCATGCTAGTGCAATTCCGCTAATGCCAACATAGTTTTCTAGTCTATTTAAAAGAATGTTGTGGTCGATAGTATCAAATGCAGCACTAAGATCAAGTAACACTAATAGAGAGATACAACCACGATCGGATGATAGGAGCAAATCATTTGTGACTTTAATGAGAGCAGTCTCAGTACTATGGTACGGTCTAAATCCGGACTGAAAATCCTCGCAGATATTATTTCTTTCTAAAAAGCAACACAGTTGTGAGGATACTGCTTTTTCTAGTATCTTTGACAGAAAAGGCAGATTCGAGATCGGCCTGTAATTGACTAATTCTGTAGGATCAAGTTGTGGTTTTTTAACAAGCGGTTTAATCATAGCCAACTTAAAGGTTTTTGGTACGTATCCTAATGACAAAGATGAATTAATGATATCTAGAAGAGGATCTATGACCTCTGGAAGCATCTCTTTCAGTAGCTTAGTCGGTATAGGGTCTAGCATACAAGTTGTCGATTTAGATGAATTAACAATTTTGCAAAATTCTTCCTCTCCTATAGCAACAAATGAATCAAAATGTTCCTCACAGAGACTACAATATACTCCCTGATGCGATACTGTAGTAGACGGTTGCATAGTTATAATTTTGTCCCTGATATTATCAATCTTATAAGTGAAGAAGTTCATAAAGTCATTACTGCTGTGTTTCTTATAAACTTCTGGGCTTGAAGCTTTCTTTTTCGTTAGTTTAGTCACTTGTTCAAATAAATACCTAGGATTATGTTTATTTTCTTCTAATAGGGTTGAAAAATAATTAGTTCTAGCATCTTTTAAGGCCTCTCTGTAAGCAATCGAGCTCTCCTTCCATGAAATCCGAAATACCTCTAGTTTTGTTTTCTTCCAGTTTCGCTCCATTTTTCTGGCTGCTCTCTTAAGGGCCCGGGTGTGCTCATTGTACCACGGCGTTGGACTATTTTCTTTGATCTTCTTTAAGCGCAGCGGAGCTACTGTGTCTAAAGTGCTGGAAAAGAGAGAGTTAAAAGTTTCTGTTGCAATATCAAGTTCTTCTAAGCTATCTGGGATGCTGAGATTATGAAACTGATTTGGAAGATTATTGATAAAGCAATCTTTAGTGGCAGAAGTGATAGGTCTAACATATTTATAACATGGAGTTGGCTTTGCAGCCTTGGCTAAATGTAATTTACACGAGACTAGATAGTGATCGGAGATGTCGTCGCTCTGCTGCAGAATTTCAACGCCATCAACATCTATTCCATGTGATAATATTAGATCAAGAGTATGATTACGACAATGAGTAGGTCCTGACACGTGTTGTCTCACTCCAATTGAGTTTATAATGTCTTTAAATGCCAATCCCAATGCATCTTTTTCATTATCTACATGTATATTAAAATCACCAACAATTAGGACTTTATCTGCAGTCAATATTAATTCTGATAGAAAGTCAGCAAATTCTTTGATAAAGTCTTTATGGTGCCCTGGTGGCCTGTATACAGTAGCCAGCAGAATTCTCAAACGTGATTTATTGTTTACACTATAAATTTTTACATTAAGCACCAACACTTCAAAAGAAGTATATTTAAAACTAGATTTCTTAGTGGTTTTCAGAATATTACTATAAATTACAGCAACACCTCCCCCTTTGCCTTTCGGACGAGGCTCATGTTTATAACAATAATCTTGCGGAGTGGACTCATTTAAAGTAATGTAATCGTTTGGTTTTAGCCAGGTTTCTGTCAAACACAGCACATCTAGGTTATAGTCTTTAATCTTATCATTAACTATGAGCGATTTTGAATTAAGGGATCGAATATTCAGCAACCCAAGCTTTATCGTTTGCTCATCTGTATTATATCTGTTTTTTATTTGTTGAACATCAATTAGATTTTTAACCTTAGAAAGGTTTGGCAGTTTTTTGGATTTCCAAATTCGGGGAACAGACACAGTCTCTATATGATGATATCTAGGTGAAAGAGTCTCTATGTGATGAGATTTATCTGACCTTGGTGACGTGAGGCCGCTAGCAGACGGTCGGTTTAGCCAGTTTGTCTGCTTCCTGACCTGAGCCCCAGATTGTCATGTTTTATCTCTAAGACTATGAGCCAAATTACTAGAGAGAAGAGCAGCACCATCCCAGGTGGGATGAATACCATCTCTTTTCAACAGGTCAGGCTTGCCCCAAAAACTTTTCCAATTGTCTATGAATTCTATATTATGTTGCGGACACCAATTAGACAACCAGCCATTGAGTGAACACAATCTACTAACTATCTCATCACTCCTTCGAACAGGAAGGGGGCCAGAGCAGATTACAGTGCCTGACATCGTACTTGCGAGTTCAAACACCTCTTTAATATTAATTTTGGTGATCTCCGACTGGCGAAGTCGAACATCATTAGTGCCGACGTGAATAACAATCTTAGAGAATTTACGATTAGCATTAGCCAGCACTTTTAAATTTGATTTGATGTCAGGCGCTCTGGCTCCCGGCAAACATGTGACTATGGTGGCTGGTGTCTCTATTTTCACGTTCCGTGTAATAGAATCGCCAATTACCAGGGCACAATCAACAGCATTCTCAGTGGGTGTTTCACTGAGAGGGGCAAATCGATTTGTTATGGTAACCGGAACAGAAGAGTGGTTTTTTGATCCGCGACTAGAGCGATTTCTCACCCACACCCATCTGCCTGGCTGCACAGGCAATAACTCAGCCGGAACCGAATCATGTAAATGGTTCACTATGCTAGGCGCATCCAAAGTAGTATCTAAAGCTCGAGCACACTTACTATCCTCAATTAAAGTTTGGATGCGTGTCTCTAATTCTGAAATCTTCTCCGTCAGCCTGACTGTCTCCTTGCATTTATCACATATAAACCCTATGCCGACGGGGAAGGCTATGGTAAACATATGGCATGATGTGCAAGTGACAATAACAGGACAAGACATTACTCACCGTGTTTGTTGACTGATTCTTACTCACCTGGGCTTTTTATGAACTCAGATGTGCGGGCGCGCACGAGAAAAATAAATAAATAACTGAGCGCACGGGGGGCGCCTTAACAGGCTAGCGAGATACTAGCGTGTTGTGCTAACAATAACGGAAGCTAGCGATGTTAGGTAACCTGTAATTAGTAGTATAAACAACTAGAAATGATAGTAAACGATGGTTCAAAACAGAAAGAAATGCGAGGCTTAGACGGAGCTAACAGCCTCGGAGCAAACACACTCACACACAACAGCAGGCAGCGAGGCAGACAGGACCGTCCAAACTAAAATCATGCCCAGCAGGAATTTCCAATAATGCTCTCATGCTCCAAGTGGAAATAACAACAGAGATTTTGATCGTTTTTGCTTGTCACTGTGCTGACAATATTAGTATTAGTTTTTCGTGGAGTCAAGTAAGTTACTTTTGAGTACTGTGATCATCCATGTGAATGTTTTGTGTAAATTGATACTTTTAGCTGATGGGTCACACATCAGATGGATTCTACCCCTTTATTCTCTCAGATGGCTTCATCAATAAAATTACCGCTGACAGTTAAGATGAAAAAAGTGTCTAGTGCAAGTTGAATAGGCCAAAAAAGCAATCAGTTAAAAACCAGCATAGACACTTAATCACAGACGTTTGCATCTTGTTAACATAAACATTCAACTATGCTTAATTAAGATGAATTGTGTGTTGATACTTCATTTGAAAGATATTCTCTAATATGGTGGCTCTCAAAATCTGCTTTTACTAAATTTATCATAGAGAGAGAGAGAGAGAGAGAGAGAGAGAGAGAGAGAGAGAGAGAGAGAGAGAGAGAGAGAGAGAGAGAGAGAGAGAGAGAGAGAGAGAGAGAGAGAGAGAGAGAGAGAGAGAGAGAGAGAGAGAGAGAGACTTACAGTAAAAGTCAACATCAAAACATATATTCCTGCTCAGGTTTTAAATTGAAAAAAATGTTATTTGGGGGGTAATTGGAGTAATCTCTGAATGAATGCAGTGAATCTCTTGTTTATACACATTCCAGACATGCTTTGACTTAAGGCTTTCTTTCTTTTCCTTTCATCTAACTGGAGCACAATTTACAATTTCTCCTTTTACTGAAGAAAGGAGAAAGACTCTGAAAGTGATCATGAAGGATTCAGAATTGGGGGTTTGGACAGACCAATATAGTGTGTTGTTCATGTTTGACAATGATCAGCCTTTTCACTGATTTACAGTGTATACAATGCAGTATAAAGCAAAATATTAAACCATGTGGCATTTTTGAAAGCACAAGCATATTTTTCAATTGAAACCGCAATTATGTAAAATTAAAAATAATGTCAATAGAAAAACATACATTTCAAAATGAAGATACAACTATTTGGACACTTTCTGGTTGCAAACTTCAAATTTAACGTGTGAATTTGAGGGGAACTTACTTCCTATCCACTAAAAGTCACCTTGAGACTGAGCTTTGGTTTGGTTAATCCTAATTGCAAAACTGTCAAAGAAAGGGGAAGTTAGCTCTGAGAAAAGGTCAAGCATCATTTGTTTGCAGATGGCACTTGGTTTGATATATTCAAGAGTGACTTAAGAGTCCAAATACATTTGTAGGGCCATATAAAGAAGCCTATACGACAGAAACATAGAAAAGTATTATGGGTTGCTGTATTCTTGAACATTCTGCAAGCATTTCAAAGTATCAGCAAAGCTCTTTTCAAGGAAAGTCTGTTTACTCAGCAGTCATATTTGCAACCCCTCCGGGCAGCTATTTCAGACATCCAGGACGAAAGAGGGAATCCTGAAATCTCACAATTAAATATTTAAAAAAAAAAAAAAAAAAATCTGACCTGTACTGTCCCATACATGTTGCTCAAATAATCGTACAAAAAAGCTTATTTTCAGGCTAGACCAGCCAATGTGCATGTACAGTCCTAAGCGCGAGTCACAGGTTTCCACATGTATTTAATAAGTGCTTCTAACGGCAGCTGCAGTGACAGAGTTACTTTACCAATTAGCGATTGGTTCTTTTATTTATAAGGCGGGACTTATTCCGCCATTTTGCGCATTGCAGTTTCTCCCGTTCATTTATTCTTTGTATATCTATAGTCTTTGGTATCAGCTAACAAAACCCTTTAGGTTATGAACAAGAAGTCTATTTAGGAGAGCTCATATTTGTAACTCTTTCCATTGAAGTTCCCTGCGGTTCAAAAACAGCAGGTTTAGAGTAGTTGTACAGAAAGCCAGCTCTGCCTGGGGTTTAAAACATACCTTTCTATATGGTCACGCTCCAGTCCAGCTTCCACTAGCAAATGTGCAGCCACTGCAGTGGCACAGCTGGCACATTACTGCTGTTGGAAGAACACAGTGAACTACAACCAAATGTCCTCCAGCCAACCTGGTGCTCATATGACTGTTCTCCTATTATTCTGCATTTGTGTAAAATGGTTGAATGACCATTTCACTTGCCACCTGTCATGGTCTTTAAAAGGCTTCAATAACTATCTGCATTTGGTTGTGAAACCGGTGATCAAGTTCAGCTTTATTGTATATGTTTTTATTTACAGTGATCATCACAGGTAAATCCTTCTGTGAGAAAGTTTGTTGACAAATTGCAAGCTATATTTCTATATGTTTTGTAAAAACTAGAGCAGCATGTTTTTATGGTTTTGTGACTTTAAAATACAATATATAATATAATAGTCAGGTCATATACTGGAGAGAGATGGATCAGTGATAACACACAGTGCTTTATTAGAGCACATTCCAAACGTTATGACAATACAGCAATGATGAAGGCAGGTATTAATCTTCAGTTCTTAGGGTTTTACAAGAGAATATTATGTGACATATTATTGTGTGGGTGTGTGTGTGTGTGTGTGTGTGTGTGTGTGTGTGTGTGTGTGTGTGTGTGTTGTGTGTGTGTGTGTGTGTGTGTGTGTGTGTGTGTGTGTGTGTGTGTGTGTGTGTGTGTGTGTGTGTGTGTGTGTTGTGTGTGTGTGTGTGTGTGTGTGTGTGTGTGTGTGTGTGTGTGTGTGTGTGTGTGTGTGTGTGTGTGTGTGTGTGTGTGTGTGTGTGTGTGTATTGTTGCATTGTTTACAATGGACAGTCATTGCCTACACCTGTCCCTCTTCAGCATCAGCTTGTTATCTTGTATAGCCAGTGTTTCTTATGTTCGTTGTCTGGTGTTGTCCAATTTGGATGTATTGTGTGAGTCGTTTTCAGTTTTGTTCAGCCTGATTTGGATTGTATCTGTTTTTGCCAGGATTTTCTATTATTTTGTTAATAAACTGTTATACTGCACTTGGATCCTCTTCTTCCTCATTTCTGAAACACTACATGCAGTTGTAATGCATTTAGGTCTGCATTTTACAAGCAATATAATACATTTATATGGCTCAATCAATATCTCATCCTGCTCAAAAAATATACTCCTTAAACAAACATGCACATTTTTTTTCAGTTTCCATATACACTACACGCCCAAAAAGTAGCCTATTTGGACAAACACTATATCTGTATGTGCTTGTTGAACATTCAATTCCAAAACTATAAGCATTAATAGGGGGTTGGATTTCCCTTTTGTTGCTATCAAAGCTTTCACTCTCACGGGAAGGTTTTCCACTAGGCGTTGGAAAATGGATGTAGCGATTTGCTCCCATTCAGACACATAAGTATCATTGAGGTCAGACGTTAAGGTTCTAGCTCCCAGTCAGTGTTTCAATTCATCCCAAAGGAGTTAAGTGAGGTTTAGGTTGGTGCTTTGTGCAGTCTAGTCAAGCACTTCCACACCATTTTACTGTCAAAATCACTAAGCTCTTTCTAATGCGCTCCATTTTGCTGTAAAAAAATAAATAAATAAAAAATATTATATATATATATATATATTGTCTAAGGTGATGTCTATAGTTCCGATTGATTTTACACACAATGTTACAACATTAGCCATTGAGTGTATTCATTATGTCATTCATTAGAATGATCAGTTATTATTAGGAGTTGTATCCACAAGTCTTCCCTGTTTTTAAATAATGTTGTGGTTGCCATGTGGAAAAGAATGTTGGGCCCTATTGGAGTTCAGATTAAGAGAACTGTCCTTCCATGTCCAAGGACTCCAACAGAAGGGCCATCTCAGACAATTAATAAAATAAAGTGAGTAAAAAAATAAATAAAATAAAAAGTGTGTAAGAGAGAAAAAAAAGGTTGAGTAAATCAAAACACCACCAACATTCTGACATGCTACACGACTCTCCTATCAAAACAGTATGCTCAGTTATGAGTTACGTTGCATGATCAAATATAAAAAGGCACAATGTTCATTAATGATAGAACATTTACATTAATGAACCACTTTTAAAGCAAAATGCATTAGAATAGCATGGAATTAGCCACTAGCTGTAGCATGAACTCACCCCACACCTGCCAAGGCAGTGAAACAGTGGCCTCTGGTGGCAAACACCATGAACTGCACACATTTTCCACTAGATGGTTCAAGGTTTTATTAATTGCACATCTATTCTACAGTGTATTTAAATATTAATCATTTTGTATCCACATTTTTTGTCTAATCCCAAAACAAACAGTATGTATAAGGATTACAAATGCCAATATTTGAACATAAAAAAGGAATTTGCAGCCCTCCCAATCTACATCATTTTGTTTGTTCACTTTATTGACACTCCCATGCTGGTATACTTAAAATATTCTACGACTATCATAGATCAAATTGCTTATTTGTTCCAGTATCTCATCTTTTAACCTTTTCCCCCCTTAGTCTATATGCTTTTTATATGGGTATCTTATAAATTCATTTTAAAATGATTGAATCTACCAACATGACCCCTGTATCTATACAGCAAATATTATGAAAAGTATTTTGTGTATGTGAATGGAACATGATAACATCCTTTAAATCTTCAATAGCTTTCTTCATTGCCAGTAGTTTTTGGTCTCAAACTTTAACATGAACAATGGTTAAAGTTATAAGAGGGAGGATATGTGCAGGCTCAACAGATTCCATTTCCGTCATACACCGCGGTTGCTAATTCCATGAGTTGTTGTGACTGAGAGCCTCAAAGCATCCATTCAACTTTCTGAAATGGTCTACCCAAACAAAAAGGACTCATCTATATAAAACCTTCAGCAAAAAACATACAGTCGAATCAGAAATTGCGTGATAAACTTCTGACTCTGTTCGCTTTGAAGCAAAATGATATCCAGAGTAGTGGCAAAATGCAGCATTCAGCAATATGCCATTGGTGCTGTAAGTGATGCCTGAGTTGTGAAGGGTAAATTCTTCCCCTCACAAAGCCACTAGAGCCCCCATCCACTCCTACCACATCTTCTTGAAGATGATTGCCTGCATATATCATGTGAGGTCTATTTTACATGTGTGAGCACAGGATCAAGGATGTATTTTGTTATTCCTATTTTAGATACATATTATGTGAATGGAATACTCTTCAATCTATACTGTTAAAGGTGAACTAAGTAACTTTTTTACCTTAACCGAACAGCTTTGGAGTCATTGTAATGTTTATATTACTGATTTCGTGTTGAATGGTGGTCGTCTCGTTGGCTGTGATCGGAAAAACCACACTTGCAACTTTGAGCCGGCGGCCCGCCGGCCGCAGCATCAGGAAGTGTCGCGTGATATCAGGTCTCGCGATGTAACGAATTGCTTTACGGCAAGAAAGATCTGCTAAAATGAGCATCAAACAGAAATAACCCGGCGCAGTATACATGTGGTGTTCGAGGCGCACATACAAATCAGACTGCCGACAGTTCAACAGGGCACGCACAGCTCTTAAAGGGGCCACACCTTATTTCCACTCGTTACAGCTTTCATCCTACTGAACAGGTACCGGTGTACAGGGGGAGGGGATCGGGCCGTGAGTGCAGAGACATCTCTGCGTGCAGGATATTTACGACAGTACAAGTATCCCACAGCGACCTCAGGTGGTCACTGTTTGACAAAAACGGAAATCCTGCATAGTGCTGCTTTAATGAGACCATGATGTGAGTTCCCTTTCGTCCTGGGAACTCCGACGTGTCGTCGGGGGAGTTCCCTGACGAATTGGGATCACGCTAGGGAGACCAATCGACTTCGAGTGAAACTAAAACGAGCCAATGAAAATTGGCATGCAAGATTTGCATTCCGCGACCCGCCTACCAGTGCGGGTATAAAAGCCGGAAGCAAACGCATCCAAAATGCTTTTTGCTTCGGAGCCGACCAATTGTGTCCTCTGAGTGTTATGAGCTTAGGATTGTGCTTTCTGAACGCTCAACGAGTCTGCTGTTTCCTGAGATCTCTCTGTGCTGGTGTGACGGCGCTTCAGCGGTCTTCGCGATCTCCCGTCTGCCTGTTTGTTACTACACGCGCTGTGTTTACAAAGAGCTGTTTTAACAGCTGGTATTCGGTTGAGTGCACACAGTGGGCTTGCAGTTTCCCCGCTGTGTTGCCGCGTTGATCCCTGTGTGCTTCAGCACAACTAAAGAGTATTTCTCTGAAAGAGCAACACGGGTGAAGATCGCGTCCTTTTAAGGATGACGTTTCATCCGTGTGTTTCTGGATGCGGTCAGATTCTGCCTCCGGTTGATGGTCATGATCGCTGTCTCTCGTGCTTGGGCCTCGCGCACGCTGAGGCAGCTTTCGTGAACGAGTCATGTTCCCATTGCGGGAATATGACCGTCGCAGTGTTAAGATCGAGACTAAGATCCCTCTCACGAGGGGGAGTCCCTTTGGAGATTCCCCGATCTAGTTCGTCTTCTGGTTCATTTCAGAAGCCGGCTACTTCGGCTAATCCCATTGGTGGTCTGAGGGTTACAGTGAGGAATAATCCGCCGGGTGAAAGACCCCCACGGACCCCTCACTCCTGCACACTGCTGCCATTGGAGCCCTTGGAGGAGCGCGCTGGGCCATCTCGTATGGTCCCGGTCGTTTCCTTCGGGGCTCCGCCGGAGGATCAGATGTCGATCGCTGCATCGGAGGGAGAGCGGTCATCTTCTGGGAATGACGACTTGGCTGCGTTGCCCCCTTCTGGTGTGGTAGCGTTGTCCGAGCCGGACCCGGAAATGGCCGCTATGCTTTCCCGGGCGGCCGCAAGCGTAGGGCTCGTGTGGAACCCTCCACCGTGTCCCGAACCTTCGCGGCTCGATGATTGGTTTCTCGGGGCGGCCCGTGCTGGTTCTCAGCGCCCCGCCCCGGTGCCTTTCTTCCCGGAAGTGCATGAGGAGGTGACGAAATCATGGAAGGCCCCTCTGGCGGCCCGACATAGGTCGACTCCCTCCTCCTCCCTTACCACCCTCGATGGCGGGGCAGTGAAGGGTTATGAGGGCATTCCCCCGGTGGAGCGGTCGGTTGCTTTACAGCTGTGCCCTAAATCCGCTTCCACCTGGAGGGGTGACCCTACTCTCCCCTCTCGCGCCTGTAGGTTCTCCTCCGGTCTGACCGGTAAGGCCTATAGTGCGTGTGGAGAAGCTGCTTCTGCCCTGCATGCCATGGCGCTCCTCCAGGTCCATCAGGCGAGAGCGCTTTGCGACATGCAGGAGGGTGGTACCGACCCAGGTTTGCTCCAAGAGCTGCGCACGGCGACGGACCTTGCCCTCCGGGCGACGAAAGTCACCGCGCGTTCCCTGGGCCGAGCGATGTCCACACTCGTGGTCCAGGAGCGACATCTCTGGCTCACCCTGGCCGATATGACGGAGTCAGACAAGTCCAGGTTTCTGAACTCCCCCATTTCCCAGGGTGGCCTATTCGGCGACGCGGTCGAGGACTACGCCCAACAGTTCTCCGCCGCCCAGAAGCAGTCCGAGGTGATCAAGCACATCATGCCCCGGAGACAGGCTGCTGCTGGCCCGTCCCCTCGGCTCCACCTCGCGCTGCTCGTCGCCGAGGGGCCCTCCTGCCGCCGCCTCCGCCCCTGCTCCGCCTAAGCAGCAGCCTCCTAGGCAGCAGCCGGCCGGCCGCAAGAGAGGTGCCCAGCCCGCCCGGGGCTCGTCGAAACCCCCTGGTAAGAGGAGAGGTAAGCGGCCCTGAGACGGGCGGCCCAGAGGACCTGACTGCTGCTCTTCAGGAGGGTGCTACTGCACCCCTCCTTCCCCCGGAGGAGGGCCGGGTGGAGAATCCTTTGTTTCGTTTTGTTTTTCTTCCGCCGCTTCCTTCAGCGGTACCCACTTTATCAATAAAAGAGCAGTTTCCAATTCCTCTGGGTCTATCTCGGTCGAGACTGACTTCTCAGTCTCCCCCATCCGAGGGGGTCAGAATGACAGTGTGCGCCGCCTCGTTGCCTCGCCGCTCTCGTTCCCCTCTCCCCAGCGCTCAGATGACAGCTACGCCGCCTCGGCCTCGTCGCTCTCGTCTCCCGCTGGGCAAGGAGGCGCGGAAACCTGGATTCGACGCCCCCGAGCCTCGTTCCTCGTTTCCCCTCCTTCCTTCGCCTCCGTGGAAACAGGTAAGTGTTGCCTCGCACACTCAGACCTCTCTCTCGGCCGCAGTAATGCCTCCGGAGTCCGGTCCCTGTCTTCCACCTCGCTGCCCCTCCGCGGGTACGCCGGTGGTCCGAGTGGGCTCCTTGGCACGGTTTCCTCGAAGCCTGGCTAGCGCTTCCGAGGCCGTCCCGCTGGCTCACCCGCACTATCCGGCTCGGCTATGCAATTCAGTTTGCCCGCCGGCCTCCCAGGTTCAGAGGCGTCCACTTCACCCGGGTGCGGAGTGTCGATGCCCCTGTCCTGAGGAAGGAGATCGACGTCCTGCTGGCGAAGGACGCGATCGAGCCGGTCCCTCCAGCCGAGATGAGGTCGGGGTTTTACAGCCCTTACTTCATTGTACCCAAGAAAGGCGGGGGGTTACGACCAATCCTGGACCTGCGAGTTTTGAATCGGGCCCTGCACAAGCTCCCGTTCAAAATGCTCACGCAGAAACGCATCTTCGAGTGCATCCGTCCCCGGGATTGGTTTGCAGCGATCGACCTGAAGGACGCGTACTTTCATGTCTCGATTCTCCTTCGACACCGACCTTTTCTTCGGTTCGCGTTCGAAGGTCGAGCATACCAGTACAAAGTCTTACCCTTCGGCCTGGCCCTCTCGCCCCGCGTCTTCACGAAAGTCGCGGAGGCGGCCATTGTTCCCATGAGAGAACATGGCGTTCGCATTCTCAACTATCTCGACGACTGGCTCATAATAGCTCACTCGCGAGATCTGTTGTGCGAACACAGGGACCTGGTGCTCCAGCACCTCAGCCGTTTGGGTCTTCAGGTCAACTGGGACAAGAGCAAACTCTGCCCAGTGCAGAGGATCTCTTATCTCGGTATGGAGTTGGACTCGGTCGCTCAGACTGCGCGCCTCACCGAGGAGCGCGTCCAGTCAGTGCTCAACTGCCTCAAGTCCTTTCAAGGCAGGTCAGCGGTCCCACTGAAACAGTTTCAGAGGCTCCTGGGGCATATGGCAGCCGCAGCCGCGGTGACGCCGCTCGGTCTGCTCCATATGAGACCGCTTCAGCGCTGGCTTCACGATCGAGTCCCGAGATGGGCGTGGCAGAGCGGCACGTTCCGGGTCAACATTACCCCGCACTGTCGCCAAACCTTCAGTCCTTGGTCAGACCCTGCGTTTCTACGGGCCGGAGTGCCCTTAGTCCAGGTCTCCAGGCATGCTGTGGTTTTCACAGATGCCTCTGCCAACGGATGGGGGGCCACGTACAACGGGCATGCAGTTTCAGGTCTGTGGACGGGGCCTCAACTGCATTGGCACATCAACTGCCTAGAGTTGCAAGCAGTACGCTTAGCCTTGTCGCGCCTCAAGGGGCTGCTTTTACACAAGCACGTACTGGTCCGTACGGACAGCACTGCGACCGTTGCGTACATCAAGCGTCAGGGTGGTCTACGCTCCCGTCGTATGTCGCGACTCGCCCGCCATCTCCTCCTGTGGAGTCAGAAGCATCTGAGGTCGCTTCGAGCCATTCACATCCCTGGTGTGCTCAACCGTACAGCCGACGAGCTTTCACGGCAGCCACCTCTTCCGGGAGAATGGCGACTCCACCCCCAGTCGGTTCAGCTGATATGGGAAGTCTTCGGAGCCGCTCAGGTAGACCTGTTTGCCTCTCCGGACACGACTCATTGCCGGTTGTTTTACTCCCTGACCGAGGGTTCTCTCGGCACGGATGCACTGGCGCACAGCTGGCCCCTGGGTCTTCGCAAGTATGCGTTTCCCCCAGTGAGCCTTCTTGCACAGATTTTGTGCAAAGTCAGGGAGGACGAGGAGCAGGTCCTGCTCGTTGCGCCGTATTGGCCCAACCGGACTTGGTTCGCGGAACTCATGCTCCTCGCGACAGCCCCTCCTTGGCCGATTCCTCTGAGGAAGGACCTCCTTTCCCAGAGACGGGGCACCTTGTGGCACCCGCGTCCAGACCTCTGGAGACTCCATGTGTGGTCCCTGGACGGGACGCGGAGGTTCTAGGTGGCCTACCGCAGGGTGTGGTAGACACCATCACTTCCGCCAGAGCCCCCTCTACGAGGCGCCTCTATGCGTTGAAGTGGAACCTGTTCGTCGAGTGGTGTTCTTCCCACCGGGAAGACCCCCGAACTTGCCCGATCAGAGTCGTGCTTTCCTTTCTGCAAGATGGGTTGGAGCGAAGGCTGTCTCCCTCCACCCTCAAAGTGTATGTTGCCGCAATAGCCGCTCATCACGATGCAGTAGAAGGTAAGTCATTGGGAAAGCACGACCTGATCATCAGATTCCTTAAGGGTGCCAGGAGGCTGAATCCACCTCGTAGTGTGCACCCCTTACCCTCTTGGGACTTGTCTCTAGTGCTTAGTGCACTTCAGAGGCCCCCGTTCGAGCCCTTGCCTTCAGTCGAGTTGAATATCTTGTCTGTGAAGACAGCTCTCCTGTTGGCTTTGGCTTCTTTTAAGAGGGTAGGGGATCTGCAGGCATTTTCGGTCGACGAATCGTGCCTAGAGTTCGGACCGGGCCTTTCTCACGCTGTGTTGAGACCCCGGCTCGGATACGTGCCCAAGGTTCCTACCACCCCTATTGTGGATCAGGTAGTGAACCTGCAAGCGCTGCCCCTGGAGGAGGCAGACCCAGCCCTAGCTTTTCTCTGTCCCGTCCGCGCTCTGCGCTGTTACGTGGACAGAACGCAAAGCTTCAGGACCTCAGATCAGCTCTTTGTTTGTTACGGAGGCCAGCAGAAGGGGAAGGCTGTCTCCAAGCAGAGGTTGTCCCACTGGCTAGTGGATGCTATCGCCCGGGCTTATGAGTCCCAGGGCGTGCCTTGCCCACCTAGGTTGACGGCACACTCTACTAGGAGTGTTGCCTCCTCCTGGGCTTTGGCGCAAGGCGCCTCGCTGACAGACATCTGTAGAGCTGCGGGCTGGGCGACACCTAACACGTTCGCTAGGTTTTATAGCCTTCGTGTTGAACCTGCTTCCTCCCGTGTACTCGCTACGGCCGGTAGCGCGAGGAATTAGGTTATGTCGGCTTGCTACGCCATTCCCGCCCCGTGGGCCGGATACGTGCGTCTTTTACTCCGTTGGTTCCCCAACATACGGCTAACCTCGTGAGTTCCTCCATCACCCCTTCGGCATCAGGCGAGGCGGATCGCCGGTGCCAGGTCTATTACCTCTCGTAGGAGTTGCTATTAGACTGGGTGGCCTTAACAGTGGTCCCTTCGGTGACCCATTTTTTCCACGTTCTAGCTACCCTCCGGGTTAGCTCCGTGTCTTCCTCTCGACAGATCCCTCTGTCGTCCTTGCTGAGTACGCTCCCACCCCTCGGGCTGGGACTACCTCAAGGACTTCCGTATGTTTCACTACCCCACGGGTTAGTACATACGTGTATTCCAGTGCCTCCCTTCGGGCGGGCAGGGGCTCCGTAGCGTTCCCTCCTACGGGTTGGGCACGCTTTCCCAGTGTTATCCAAATCCACTGAGTGGGTCTTGCGGAACAGCAGTGTGATTTTTCCCTAGCTAGCTCCCGCATCTTGTTCAAGAAACTGCTGCAGGGTAGCTTAGCTGGGCGCTGGAAGGGGTCAGCACCATGGCGTGTTTGTAGGGATCCCAATTCGTCAGGGAACTCCCCCGACGACACGTCGGAGTTCCCAGGACGAAAGGGAACGTCTCGGTTACATATGTAACCCTCGTTCCCTGAGTACAGGGAACGGAGACGTGTCGTCCCCTCGCCACGTTGCTGTACCTTCGCGGAGGACTGGACACTGTTCGGCTCCTCAGCGAAAAAGCATTTTGGATGCGTTTGCTTCCGGCTTTTATACCCGCACTGGTAGGCGGGTCGCGGAATGCAAATCTTGCATGCCAATTTTCATTGGCTCGTTTTAGTTTCACTCGAAGTCGATTGGTCTCCCTAGCGTGATCCCAATTCGTCAGGGAACTCCCCCGACGACACGTCTCCGTTCCCTGTACTCAGGGAACGAGGGTTACATATGTAACCGAGACGTTCTCCTACATTAAGCAAATAAAAAATAACTCATGGTAGGTGTAGAGATGTGTTAAACATATATTTAAAATAACTATTTAATTTAAATGTGTATTTTGGAAAAAGTTGAGCAGCAAGAAGACTATTGGCAGTATGGCAATGTTTTAAAAAAGTAAATAAAATGTTTTAAAAAGGCAGTGTGGGAATGTAATTCATGGTGCATTATATTATATTATATATATATTGTATATATAAATTATATTACATTATATTATATCATATTATTTTATATTATACACTCACCGGCCACTTTACATACAACTGCTCATTAATGCAAATATCTAATCAGCCAATCACATGTCAGCAACTCAATGCATTCAGACCTGTAGACATGGTCAAGACGATGTGCTGAAGTTCAAACTAAGCATCAGAATAGGGAAGAAAGGTGATTTAAGTGACGTTGAACGTGGCATGGTTGTTGGTGACAGGCTGGTCTGAGTATTTTAGAATCTGCTGATCTACTGGGATTTTCACACAACCATCTCTAGGGTTTACAGAGAATGGCCCGAAAAAGAGAAGATATCCAGTGAGCAGCAATTCTGTGGGCGAAAATGCCTTGTTGGTGCCAGAGGTCAAAGGAGAATGGCCAGACTGGTTTGAGTCTGATAGAATGCCAACAGTAACTCAAATAATCACTCGTTACAACCAAGTTATGCAGAAGAGCAATATTGAAGCAGATTGGCTACAGCAGTAGAAGACCACATTGGGTGCCACTATTGACAGCAAAAAAACAGCAGACTGAGGCTACAATTTGCACAGGCTCTGAATGCGTCTCAATTTCTGCTGCGACATTCAGATAGGGTCAGAATTTGGCATAGACCACATGAAAGAATGGATCCATCCTGCCTTGTATCAATGGTTCATGCTGCTTTTGGTGGCGTAATGGTATGGGGGGGATATTTCCTTGACACACTTTGTCACACATCATGTCTGTGTAGTTTACAAATCTGCAGTAACTGTGTGATGCTATCATGTCAATACAGACCAACATCTCTGAGGAATGGCATTATTGACTGAAATATCTTTTTAATAATAACAAAAAAATAAATAAAACCATGTGCTGTGGTTATAAAACACAACAAAACCATTTGAATAGCAAAAAATATTCCTGTCATTTCATCCAGTCTTGGTATAGATGCACAGACACTAAACTAAGTTATTCATATGTGTGACCATTCACTCATTCGCCATTAATTCTCCCTTTACCATTGTCCAGACAATTTCACCACTTACAGCAGTTACATGAACGTCTTTTACCCTGGGTCACAATTACACACAAGTCTTTGGTTCCCAGGCAGAGAGTCATATGTCAAGCCCATTATGAGGCCCATGATTGAGGTTTTCATTTTTTGCATCAAATTCAAAAGTGTGCCTTGGAGAAGCGCTGGCAATTTGAGTTGTAATTGTAGTCAAGATCCGTTTAGTCACTGGAAAACTGCAATTACCCTCGAGATGTATCCGTCTGTGTGAATCTGTCTGCTCTTTCTGAGGCATTCTGTGACCATAGGAGGCTTGTGTAACACATGCCGTTATCACTCTCTGTTTAGTTGTAAACATACAAATACACATAATGACTTAAATATTTTATTGCGAAAAGTCATCAATCCTCCTTGTTCTTGTCTGTTTATCCAGCAGGAAAAGCAGCTTTTTGTGGTAAATTTGGTTTGCTAAGTGATGTTGTGAATGCACACACTAACAACAAGAGTCAGTCTCTTGATTCAGAAGTGCTTCTTTCCATTTTAAAAAGACACAAAAAATATTTGTGAAATGAAAGCAGTAAAAAGAGGGATGTGAGAAAGAAAGAATACTATACAAAACCATCACAAACTACCTACAGAGCCTGTTTGTAAGTTTGTATGGGACTTGATGGGACTTTGTGCTGCCCTGTCTGAAAGGGTGAAATTGCAATATTCCTCCCATAGTTCCTGCTCTCAAAAATCAATTTTTGTCGAGAGATGATGAAACTCATTTTCACAATTGTTACATTGATAAAATAACAAACAGGCGTACTCAAGCGGCACTCCTTTTTAACATTTTATAAGACATCATAATGCGACGTGTTGGAAATCTGCTTGGCCCATAAATTAATATAGTGTAACCCCATTAAAGTCATTAAAACAATAAATCACATAAAATCATTTATATTCAAATTCATAATTAACGTATAAACGAGCGCTGCCAGTCCACGCAAAGCTTCAGGACTGTACATGTTATAAGCCAAGTAATTGAAGAATGTACTCCATACTTCATTTAAGATTTCATCATTTGCTTCAGAAACATAGACAAGCAATAATAGACAGCCTTATAGAGAGCTGTCAGAAGGAATATACCCCTTCATAACCCTCTTCCAATAATCAGTTCTACCACCAGCCATGTACAGTACATTAATATTCCTGGTCTCAGTTTTCGTTACTGGCTGAATTATACACCAGACATCTCATCCAATGAAGTCCACCCACTGGCGGTCTGCCATGCTTATGAAATCAGTTCTTTAAAAAAAATAATAAATTAAAAAATGAATTAAAATTAAATAAAATAAAAGCTTGAAAATGGTGCTAGCCTGACCTCCTGAAACCATAACTGAATTCAAGCTGTTCCTTCACTCATCTTGGTAGGAATAGTCCAACCAACATCTCTCAATCTCACAGTGTCTCTTGAACCCAAGTGGGATGCACACAACGAAGTGACCCCATACCATGTGTTTTCCTGAGCTGTCACTATTACAGTAATGACTGAAAGTGCTTACTCAAAGAAAGTGATCCGATGCTCTCAATCCACCTCAATGAAAGCTCCTGTGGAATCTGGAATTGTGGCTTTCCACCGGGGGTATTCACTACCATTCAAAAGATTGCGGTCAGTAAGATTTTTTTTTTTTTTTTATGCACAAACAAACAGTAAAACAGTAATATTGTGGATTATTATTATCTATTTAAATAACTTTCCTATTTTAATATATTTTAAACATGATCCTTCAGAAATCATTTTAATATGCTGATTTGATGCTTAAGAAACATTTATATGATTGTCAATGTTGGAAACAGTAGTGCTGCTTGGTATATTAGAAACTGTAATGGAGTTTAGTTTTTAAGGATTCGTTCCTGAATAGAAAGATAAAAAGAACAGCATTTATTTGAAATATTTAGTAATGCTATGCTGATGCTAAAGCTAATATATTAATTGTAATTTTCAATACATTTTTTAAACCCTTGCTGAATAAATATATTAATTAATTTAAAAAGATTTTTGAACAGTAGTGTATGGCATTATGCTTACTTAAAAAAATATAGGTATAAATCTGAAGTTGAAGTATAAATAAACGGAAAATTATAGAAAGCAAAAGGAAAATTATTAGTGACAAAAAAAAGTGACAAAAAATGGCCCAAGCAGACACTGACAATCCACAGCCCTGTGATCACTATTGCAGTGCAAATGCAAAAATATACACATTTAGTCAAAATTGTATTTTAACTATAATCTGTTATGTCCGAAGGGTTCAACTACAGAAAGTGTGAAAATTTCTATCAATGGAATCAGAATTTGAAGCCATATTTTTTATTTTAAGTTGTAGTTACTATGTTTTGCCTGAGTAAAAAAATATTACTATCCAATAAAACAACACTTTTGTCTGTAATAATCTCAGATGAACTCAAGGTTTAACCTCATTAAAATGATGGACTCAAATGAGATGAAGACTCCAGTAATATCTGTCTTCTAGAAAATGCTGTTGTATTCTACATGGAGCCGGTTGCCCCATAAAAAGTACAATTACTAATACCTACTACTAATGACTTTAGCTGAACAACAGCCGAAATGATTTTTTTTATCACTGTAAAGCGGGTTTTAAAACAATCTGTATTGTAATAAAACGCAGTTGGCCCAGTGACAGTTTCCAACAGAGCGGATGAAGGATACCTGTGCGTCTTTTCAGTGTGGCAAAGTGTTTAATTCCAAATAAACTTTTATCTGACTTTTATCACATCGAATTTAAAATTAGATTGGCAATTGATTATTAAACATTATATAATCATTTATATAGACACTTATTTATTCTATTTAACTCTATACTCTTATTGTACTCAATATCGCTCAGGGTCTTGCGCCGGCCGTTCTTTTATGCAGATCCAACGGTCACAAATCACCAGTCTTGGTCACTTTGAGAGAGGGGTTTAAATTGACTAATATTTGATGGCCGCTCCCCTGCCTGCTTATCTAAAAGTGTTCTGTTTTATTCCCCAAGATCTGATACACTTGAATAAAGCAACCTGTAGCAGAGGTCATTACCCCTACGATTAAAGCCCACCAATAGTACTTTCTCTGATGCAGCTTGGTTTTTGGTCACCCCAAGGTTTCCCAGTCATTTAGCTAAGTAACATTACATTAAGTTTCCCTATTTGGTTGGGGGATCAACATTTTTTTGTCCAAAAGGGGAAAATTCCCCTTTTTAGCTTTACAGTCTAAGTACACTTGAACCAGTGCCAAGTGTTTGCCGGGGCTCTAAAACTCAGGGCTTGCCCT
>CM070833.1:14371828-14447355 GCA_036326025.1 Chrosomus eos
TGGCGGTGAGACCCCTTCGGGTGGCCATGGCGGTGAGACCCCTTCGGGCGGCCATGGCGGTGAGACCCCTTCGGGCGGCCATGGCGGTGAGACCCCTTCGGGCGGCCATGGCGGTGAGACCCCTTCGGGCGGCCATGGCGGTGAGACCCCTTCGGGCGGCCATGGCGGTGAGACCCCTTCGGGCGGCCATGGCGGTGAGACCCCTTCGGGTGGCCATGGCGGTGAGACCCCTTCGGGTGGCCATGGCGGTGAGACCCCTTCGGGCGGCCATGGCGGTGAGACCCCTTCAGGTGGCCATGGCGGTGAGACCCCTTCGGGTGGCCTATGGCCCCCCCCCAAAAAATTAATGGGGAGAGTGACTGGAAAAGGGACAGGCTGGGCAGACGTGACGTGACAGACGTGGACCAGCGGTGAGGGCTCGGCAGGGCTGGACGGGACCAGCGGTGAGGGCTCGGCAGGGCTGGACGGGACCAGCGGTGAGGGCTCGGCAGGGCTGGACGGGACCAGCGGGGAAGAAGTCTCTGGCAGGACGGTCTCTGGCAGGACGGGCTCTGGCTGGACGGGCTCTGGCTCTGGGTCAACGGGCTCCGGCTCTGGGTCAACGGGCTCCGGCTCTGGGTCAACGGGCTCCGGCTCTGGGTCAACGGGCTCCGGCTCTGGGTCAACGGGCTCCGGCTCTGGGTCAACGGGCTCCGGCTCTGGGTCAACGGGCTCCGGCTCTGGGTCAACGGGCTCCGGCTCTGGGTCAACGGGCTCCGGCTCTGGGTCAACGGGCTCCGGCTCTGGGTCAACGGGCTCTGGCTCTGGGTCAACGGGCTCTGGCTCTGGGTCAACGGGCTCTGGCTCTGGGTCAACGGGCTCCGGCTCTGGGTCAACGGGCTCTGGCTCTGGGTCAACGGGCTCTGGCTCTGGGTCAACGGGCTCTGGCTCTGGTCAACGGGCTCTGGCTCTGGGTCAACGGGCTCTGGCTCTGGGTCAACGGGCTCTGGCTCTGGGTCAACGGGCTCTGGCTCTGGCGCTGGGTTAACGGGCTCTGGCTCTGGCGCTGGGTCAACGGGCTCTGGCTCTGGCGCTGGGTCAACGGGCTCTGGCGCTGGGTCAACGGGCTCTGGCTCTGGCGCTGGGTCAACGGGCTCTGGCTCCCGGATGATGGGTGGCGTGGTTAGGATGGCTGGTGTGTGTGATTGAGTGGTGATGTCAACTTCAGCCTCACCCACGGTGAAGGCCGACCCACTCAACCACAACACATGATCGAGGTAACTGGCGAAGTTTCCTGAAAAAGCTGCTGCTGGGGCTAGCCTGTATAGGCTCTCATCTAGACCGCCCCAGAACACAGACTTCAGGACGTCGTCGGTCCAGCTTACCCCCACAGAAAGCTCCAGGAAACCGGCGACATATTTTTCAATCGGGCGACCGTCTTGAAAATAATGGACCAGACGATCGGCTTATGTCACAGTTTCACTCCTCACATGTGTTTCCCTGTCTGTGTTTCCCGCCACTGATCAGTCACCATGGACACCAATCACCTTCATCACACCTGTTAGTCATTAGTTAATTATTTCTGTGTATTTAGTTCCTGCTTGTGCTCTGTCTGTTGTCCGGTATTGTTTGTATCACCACGATGTGTGCGTGCTCCCTTTGTCTTCTGCAATAAACTGCTATTATTTGGATTTGCTTGCCTTCGTGAACTCTTTTGAACTTGCCTCACTCAGCATCGTGACAGAATACCGGACCAAACTAAAAACGCGTTTGTGTATTTTCCTTTTTTTTCCCTGTTTTCGTGTTCAGTGTTTTTGTTCCGTTTTCACCCCTGCATTCACCATGGATTTCCCGGCAGTAAGACTCATGTGCCTTGAGCAGGGAGAACGCTCCCTCGAGGAACACTTGGAAGTTTTTTTGGATCTCGCCCATCAGACCACCTTCCCGGACGACTGCCTGTGCACGTTCCTGCGAGTCGGACTCAACACTGCCACACGTGCACAGTTGTCCGGGGAGGTTCCTCGAGGGAGCTTCGCGTCATATGTGGAGTGGGTGCTGGCTTCCTGCGGATCTGCGTTCAGCGTCGAGGGTGCCGCCAGCCCCACTCCCCATCCAGTGCCCAGCCAGAACCACCCCGATGGCGAGGACTGTCGACCTGAGCCCACCGCAGGTAGCGTGACGGAGACCACGGCGATAAGAGCGACTAAGGATCACATCGCCATGGAGCCCGAGCAACGTGCGCCTGATCAGGTGTGTGAGCCGGCCGAGTCATCCATCGCTGAGGGAGTACTGGTGGACTTCGAGGGTTCGGAAGTGAGCCCCGCCCACCCCTCCGCTACTGAGAGTGCATCTCTGGCTAAAACACCTTTTGAGTTTGGAGAGGAGTTTTGTCTAGCCCCAGTTCTGTTACCCAAACCTGTCAATTCCGATCCTGTCATTCATCTGCCTGTCTTGTTAGCCCCGCCCAACTTCCCTCTTCCACCACCTTTCCAAAACATCCCGAACACTATATATTTTTTTGGTTTCTGCATTGGACTTCAGTCTCTTCCCCAGTCTCCAGCCATCTGTACCACCCAGTCAACTCTGTCACCCTTCAGTCCCTCGGTACCACCTCTGCCTCTCAGTAGTGCGGTACCACCTCAGACCTGTCGGGAGCCATCTTCTCCTGAGCAAGATGAGCCCGTAGCTCCGCCTGCTACCTCGGTGCGCTTTGCTCCACTTCGACCTGTCGCCTTGGCTCCCGAACCTGCGCTCCTTCCACCCTCGACCTCGGCGTGGACCATCAGCCATTCGGTCTCGCCGGACTCCCTCGGCACGTCGGCTCCAACGAGGTCAGACATTGCTTCACCTCCGCTGCGGACTTGCGAACCGTCCGCTACTCTCTGGTTCTCCACCCCTTCTGCTACGGCTTGCTCAGCCCTACCTCAGGCTCCACCTCCGCCCTTGGTCGCTCCAACTCGCCCTCAGACCTCCGGATCTCCACCTCACTCTCGGGAGGTCGTCGCCGCGGCTCCGTCGCGGTCACCAGGATCTTCACCATCTCTCCACTACCTCGGCTCATCGACTGCGCGGTGGGCTCCATCTTCGCCGTCGTCACCTCCGGTCACCCCCATGGCGGCCCTCTTCACTATTCCTCCATGGCTCCTCCCTCCGTCGACGCCGCCGTGGGGCACCACTCTGGCTGTGGCCTGGGCACCTTCCATCACGCCCCTGCCCAAGGCCCTTCACTGGCTCTCAGTACGATCTGCACCACCCTGGACCCTTCAGTTCTGTCTCCTCCCTGTCATCCGTCCGCCGCCCGAACCTCCTCCAGCTTCCTCTGCCTACCCTTGGCCATCCCTTCCTCCATTCTTCTGTTACGGCGCGAGGTCGCGCCTACCGAGAGGGGGCGTTATGTCACAGTTTCACTCCTCACATGTGTTTCCCTGTCTGTGTTTCCCGCCACTGATCAGTCACCATGGACACCAATCACCTTCATCACACCTGTTAGTCATTAGTTAATTATTTCTGTGTATTTAGTTCCTGCTTGTGCTCTGTCTGTTGTCCGGTATTGTTTGTATCACCACGATGTGTGCGTGCTCCCTTTGTCTTCTGCAATAAACTGCTATTATTTGGATTTGCTTGCCTTCGTGAACTCTTTTGAACTTGCCTCACTCAGCATCGTGACAGTATCAGTTCATGCTTTACCTGGGAATCAAACCCATGACTTTAGCGATGCTAGCCCCCCAACTAACAGGGAACGTTCTCAGAACGTTGTCTAATGTTCTGGCAAGGTTCTCTCATACATTATTCCAGTAATGTTAATAGAACGTTTTGTTCAAAAATATATGGTCTTTAATAATGTTCTCAATGTTAGCACAAAAATATCATTTTTCCTGACCCGTTACCTTGGCCATCCACCATCATGCGCAAAGTGCCCAGCAGTTTGAACTGGACTGGGGGCATGTCAGAGCGCAGAAGGGTCCTGATCCTTTCCGTGACTCCATCCCCCAACATACGCACCTTATTGGAGGCTACATCAGGGAAATAGAGAGAGTAAGACTACAGAGTAAAGTTGAAACTTAGAATAATTGTGGTAGCTGGTTATGGCAAGACATACTTCCCCCAGTTGATTAATCACTGTACATTATGCCAATTGATTTGTATTACAAGTTTTCTTTAAAAAAAAACATGTGTCTGTGCATTAAATAAAACCAGGTTCAAAATTGTTTCATATTGTTGACATTAGTTAAATGATTTTGGATATCTTTATTCAGAAAATAATGTTAACAGCCAGAAAAAAGAAGGCAGTTTGATATTGAATTATATGGAAAAGAGAAGTGAAGAACCTGGAATGGCGAGATTTCTAAGTGCACTGAGGCCAGCGTGCTGCACAGATACATCTCCCTCTGCTACATGTTGCTCCAACAGGTCCAGAATATGAGGAACAACTCCTAATTCCAACATCTTCACACAGTTGCTGTCTAAGAGCAAAAAAAGAGGAAACTTTTCTTATAAATTTGATATACTTATAGAAAGTTGGAGTGATTAAGACAAAACCTTCACTAAAAAAAACTATATTAATCTCCTCACCATTTCTGGCAAAGTTAGCAATGGCGAGAGCTCCTGACAACTGCAGCTCAGTGTTTGATGACTGCAGCCAGGAGAGAACATCCTGATACACCACTCCTGTCCCTTCCCCGAAACACTTCTGCATTGATTCATCTGTAATGGAAGGCAGATGCTAGAAAATGCCTACATTAAATAAAATATGCTAAATCTCTCATCCATCCATTTTGGTTAATAAAGCAAGCAATATAAAACCAGTCGATTAAAACTAAAATGTGAAGAGATATGAAGTTAGTGGTGGTAAGTACAATTTATATACTATTGTAGGTTTTTATTAATATTTTGAATGAGCTTTTATTTTTAGATTTTCGTTTGTTTCGTTTTACATTTGGTAAAGTTGTTTTAACATTTCTAATATTCTAGTTTTTTTTTTTAGCTTTCTTCCAACAAACCACATTTTAACAGTTTTATTTTATGATAACAACCCAAGTGGTGAAGTAATGGATGGTCATACCTCCCAATAGGAGGGACACTATGAGGTTTGAAGCCACTTTGATGCTGCAGAGGTCATGTGTGTCAGAGCCACCCTGAAGAGTTCGAATCATTTCAGAGAGAGCCTCGGGCACGCCTGCTTCCACAAACTGCAGCTTCAGAGCATCTAAGAGACACAAACATGCGGTCACACAGGGATTTGCATGGACACGCACAAGTACATTTTCAGTTCACTTCTAGACACAGTGACTGAGGTGCAAGATAGATCATATTTCAACCAAAGTACTCAATACAATTAATGTTTTGTACAATCCAGGCTCATGTATGGACCTGGTTTAAATATTTGTCTCACCACTCTCTCCCAGTGACCCAAGAACCTCTAGTATGAGATGCCGGCGTTCAGCGTCCGGTGCCCGCTTCAACTGATATGTCAAAACTTCCGCCACACCCACTTCTGCCAGAGCCTCTCGTGCAGCATCTGAACACGGTGACATACCTCAGAATGAATCACTAGATCATGTATAGATACAAGAGATATTATGATAAATAAGAGTAACTGAGAATGGGATGGCTTTAAAAACAGTGTTATGGATGCAAGATATATTGGTAGCATATTGCCATGCACATTTTCCATATTTTTACTTTTAAATTAACTTTGCCCACATCTAATAACACCTACTTAAAGTTAATCTTAAGTTAATATTAATAAACTTAATAAATATAAATAAATGTAATAACACTTTAGGACATCTTAAAATGAATATCCATGATTCATAAAGCATATTTTTATGTTGTGATGCTTAAATTCACTTGTATTTTAGTTTTTTAAAGATTTATTTTTAGTTTATTCAAACAAAATAATATAGAATGTAAACATTGGTCATTTATCAGTTATGCAAAAAAAATGATCATATAAAAATGTTAGCCCAGAATATCAACACTGTTCAAATATCGGTTAAATAAATAAATAAATCACCCAGAATTTTAGGCCATGTAGTCTAATGGTTATGGGGAGAAAGAAAAAATCAGTATTGCCAGAATTTTAAAAAACAGTGTATCCCTACCAAGTGTGACAATGTCCAGTCAGCTAGTGTTTTCATGATTTTAGAGCTTCCCAGTTCTCTATTTTTGTCTTACCCACATCAGCAAGGTTGCAGAGTGCCAGCAGGCAGACATTTACCAGCGGGTCATTCTCAGGATACTGCTGCATTATGGCCACCAGCCTAGGGATTACTCCATTCTCCACCAGCTGCATCTGCTGAACAGCTGAGAGAGAGAGACATGGGGCGGATGGGTGAGTGGGCGCACAGGGACAGACGGCCAAGAGAGGGATGGGCATTGAGAGCTATAGAAGATGTGAGAATAATCATGGAGAGAAGAGCACAGAGAATGAATGGTGGTTTATTTTATTCTGAATGTGCGTAATGAATGCTCAGCATGAACAGGTTGTCGCAAACCAAGCCTCAACAAAACAAGAGCAGAATATACATTAAAGCATCTTTTTAGCTAGGAAGTTTTTATTTTTTTACTAATCACAAACTGCATAACCAACCTGAGGAACAGCAAACAGCCTTTAGAATATGAACATAGACCTAAACAGAAGTGCTGGTACTTTAGAAGAAACTTTTGTGTCAGCAGCACAAAGGCAGAGAAAACTAGGCCAGGAGATGTTGACAAAACAGAAACTCAATCCAAGGACTTAGAAAGGATCAAGGAATCACTTCACACTACACGTCTTTATACCAGATGCAGATCGCCGAACCATAATTTCAGGAAAACAGGTGAAACTCCAAATGAAACTCTGTGGTAAGAAAACTGTGTTAGAACCGAAGCAAAGAAGCTAAATGGAACTGTGGGACCAAGACACATCAAGTCAAGGAGCTCCTCTGTCCCTCCGAACGCACCGAACACTCCGAATGCTCAAGGAGCCCTACCCTCAAACTGTCAAACGTTAATTCAGAGACATCCAGGAACAGTTTTACTCACCATTTTCAAAGCAGATCCGTCCAATTGCACGGCCCGTGTGCAGCAGCTGGTCCTGGTCTGTGCTTTTCAGTAAAGGGACTAATACGGTCACCAGACCTGCTTCAATACAGCGGTCCCTCACAGTAGCTAACACACACAAATGCACAAACATCATGTTTTACATAATGGTGGTAACCTCACATTTCTTTCTATTAAACTTCTTATTCTATTAAGCATAATATAATTAATTAGTTCCCTAATCTTACCCGTTACAAACTCCTTTTGGCATTAAAAAGGTTCAAAAATGATTTTATTTTATTTTATTTTTTTGCCATAGAACATTTCAGTGAACAGTTCTTAGAAGAACCTTTCTTTTTTTTCTTGGTGAAGAACAATGTGAAGAACATTTTTCCACTATAAAGAATGTGTTGTGCAATGTAAAGGTTCCGTGGATTTTAAAGGTTATTCATGGAAACGCTGATGTTAATAAAGAATCTTTATTTTTAAGAGTGTGCATGTTTAAAACAGACATATTTAGTCCATCTATTGAGCTGTTTTTGTCATTGTGGGGACATTTGGTTCATTCATGGACAAATACAAGGTTTTATCTAAGGAACTTTGTGAACTCAAATGCTCATAATAAATGACAGTAATTGATATTTGAAAGTAAATGATATTTGTAACTTTTTTGTAATAAAATGACAGACTTCTCTATCTTGCTAATGATAATTTCATAGCTAGCATTTTATGTACCTTAAATAAAATTAAACAATATTTTCATACTCGTTACATAATTTGACAAAATTTGGCTTTGTGAGAAATAACACACAATAAAAATATTTTGTAAAATATAATTCACAGTGACGTGAAAGGTAAAAATATTCACCTTGATTTATTTTTGTTTCCTTCACATATAACGTTTACATTTATCCATTTAGCAGACACTTTTATCCAAGCGACTTACAAATGAGGTACATAACAAGTAATTCATCAGAGTGTCAACAATATTCATAGTATATTTCAATTTAAGCTATTTAAATTTTAATTTTTAAAGTATTTTAAAAGTAAAACCTATAATAAAATAGGTAACACTTTACAATAAGATCTCATTAGTAAATATTAGTTATTACTTTGTTATAGTTAACTAACTATAATACATTTTACAGCTTTAATTAATCGTTGTTATAGTGTTAGTTAATAAAAAATACAATTGTTCATTGTTTGTTTATGTTAGTGCATTAATGTTAACAGAATACAACTTTCGATTTTAATAATATATTAGTAAATATAGAAATTAACATTAACTAAGATTAATAAATGCTAGAAGTAGTGTTTATAGTTAGTTCGTGTTTTCTAATGTAGCCAAATAATGTTAGCAAACTAAACCTTTTTTAAAGTGTTACCATAAATAAAAGGCATTTGAAAAGTAGTAATAAATTAAGGATAAAAAGCTTAAAAGGATGTGATGGCTAAAAGGCTGAAGTTGATGCAACACAAATGTAAGTAACAGACTGTAATATAAATCTCATGTACCTTCTCTGGCCATCTCTGCCACCAGTAGGGTGACCTGAGAGGTGAGAGGACTCTTCTTCCTCAGAACTTGAGCCAGAATGGGCAGAACACCACTGGACACTATTTTCTCTGCTGTTCCTTTCTCTAGGGATAGAAATAGATTTGATTATTTTCTTTGCATGTTTGTAATATCTATATAATGTCTAATACACACAAACATGTGTCTGTTTATTGGTCATACTTTACAGGCGTGTTTTCCATTTTTGTAGACTGGATATTGTCAGGGTTTATCTGTGTTTGGTTTGTTTTGCACGTGTTTAGTTCAGTTTCCTGTGTTTCTGTTAGTTATTCATTGATGAATCATCTTTTGCACATGATGTTCATTTGGTTAATTAGTTTGGTCTGTGTGTTTCTTTCTGTTCATTGTCAGTTCTCATGGTGTGTATAGCGGTTGTTTTGTTCCATAGTGATCTTAGTGTTTTGAGTTCTGTTTAATAAATACAATACTGCTGCAAATAGCTTCTTTCTCACCTTTGTTGCAACCAAACATGACAGATATCCCCATTGAATAAAACCAACTGAATATTTTAACAAAGCTTCCCTATTTTTTGATGTCAAATGAATTTCAATCCACCCTTTTTTCTTGATTGCTCATCCTGTTGCTTCACTATTTCTTTTATCTCCTTCCTCAGATTTTGTTCTGTGCACTCCAGAGATGCTCTGACAGAAAGGCTAAGTAATCCCTTCAAATTCACAGTAGTTGACAAGGATCTGCCCGGAGACAGAGATACTAACAGGAGAAAATCTGTCATTAACGCATGTTCTCCTCAAATAAAGATATCCACAAGGGCCACGGAGGCAGGTCAAGCTGTCAGAGGAAGCCTGGCTGCTATGGTAACATCTACTTTGTGTTTTTTCCGGGGGCTGCTATTCCATTTTTAAATGTTAGCATTTGCGATCCGAAAGCACACGGAATGTGCCAAGAAGGGCCAGCTGGTGCAAACTAATTTGTGAGAATGAGCAGAAGACGGGGAGTGAAGTGCAGAAAAGAAGAGAAAGATTATTAATGAGATTAACCCTTTCTCTGCTTCGCCTTCCCTCTCTCCCTCATCAAATGTAAATGCGGATTACTTGTCTCCTACATGTGCCCCAAATCTGCTAGCAGGAAGATAAGCTGACCCTCTGCTGCCCCCTACATTGGATTGTCTTCCCACACACACACACACACACACACACACACACACACACACACACACACACACACACACACACACACATACTTCAAGGAGGCAGAGGCAAATAGCAGTTCACAGCAGGATGAGTATGTAATGAGTGTGACGATAAATGATGCCCTCACTCAGTAGTGCATCTGGCAAAAACGTACACGTCACTTTCACATGTGATCATGGCTTTTTAGTCTTTTGTAAGGATCACGGCACCAGGAATGGATGTTGCAATAAATATACATACAGATATGGATGAAAAGACGGATTGATGGGCTGACAGATACACAGAGATTTATAAATAGTAGTTAATAAGCACATTGGTATAAACTCACTCTTCTCTAATAGGAGGGTAAGCAGAACATCCAGATGAGGCTTCAGCTCCTCCTCCACCAGCTCTGTGCTCACAGTGATGGCTTTCAGGGCCTCGCTGAGAGATTCTGAAACACAATCATGAGTGTCACCACATCACGATCCCTACCGCACAACATTTCAAAATAACAAGCAGATTTAAGTGTCTCTGGGACATTTTTCATGATGATTCATAACCATCTCCGTTTTATAGATATAGTTGAGTTTATCCATACATTCTGTGAATTTCCCATGTACATTATCATACAAAATAATAATAATGAAGTAAACTAAATGTCTTTATAATGATATAAGGAATTTTTTATGTTATTTATTTGTGCATGCTCACATGCTTCATTTAGATTACCTTTAATGCTTACTAAAATGTAATCTTTGAAAAACACTAATAATAACACTTTTACATTAACTTGTAATAATAAACATTAATTTAGCATAAATAAATTTTTTTTTTTACAAAATTATGTGCATGGATACACTATTTAAATAAAAACACAGCAATTAATGAATGAAGATGCCTGTGGACAAACATGTCAATGTGATTTAATCTGCTGTGACATTCTTCACACCATGAACATTTGTATACATGTATGTGTGCCTATATTATACCACTAACTAATACATTAAAAGTCGAACACTATCTGCATTTGCACACTTTGATTATCACAGGAAGCAAACAGGGCCAGAAAGAGAGAAACATGGTCAATTCTGTATATCTTCTGTAAGTAATCACCCTGATAATCCCTGGTAAGCAGAGTGAAAATAGACACAGAGGAGGTCTGTCATACCTTTCCCTTCCCCAAACTTCCTGTGATCCATTCATAGACACAATAGATTTGTTCTGCGATATCAGTCCTCTCCATTAGAGGTTTAAAGGGCAAGGATGGAAAGCAGCAGTGCGTATGAGAGCTGGGCGGGGTTGAGGATACCCTGGGGCTCTCATTAACTCTGGGTGTCTGGCTCCCAGCATGCCCTTATTTCAACACCCACACGCTGAGGATACACCTCTCAAACAATGGGGTTTGGCTCACCTGGAAGGTTAATCACAATTCGATTTCTCCGAACCTAAGAAAGTGTGACCTTTAGAGGCAGATAGTGTGTGTGTTCAAAGTTAAACCTCATATTGTGGTTACAAAACTTGCAGAATAACCAAAATAGGATTTACAGAGAAGAGATGTGAATCACTCACCTATGTCTGCCATGACCACGGATCCTCTGAATCTCCCTCTGAGCCTCTGTGCGTGTCTCGGCGGCGTGTGTTTAGAGACAGCCCTCCTCAAGGCAGGATGGAAGGCTCCAGCCCTGAGAATGCCTGAAGTCCGTAAAGCAACCTAGCCTATCCTCTGCTCGGCTCCAGTCCTCACCCTTCCCGTTTGTGCTGATCACACATGCGTATTCCTTCGGTCCCTCGCTGTCATTCGCTCCTTCACTTTCACTCTGTGCCTTTCAGTGACGCTGCATCCACTTTGGCTTGTTCACATGCCCTGTTATTACAGTGTGTGTGTCTCTCTCACCGATGCAATCCTCCCCGCCCCGGTCCTCGGCTCTCTGGCAGTATTCTTGCTGCCTCTCCCTCCCTCCCTCCTTATAATACACTCTAAATCCTAAAGCTGCTCAAAGCTCATCAGTTGACAATTAGCCCGAGGAAGACGCTGAAGCTAACACACAACACTCAGTGCTTTGCACTGCAGTTCTACACCTCCATCTTTGGGTATTATTGCAGAGCAAACGTGAAATATTAACACTGGGATCTGTGGCCCAGGGGGTCTGGCAGCTTTTTATCAAGATATTAGTAGAGCTGTCTCAGTGGGGGAGACTCATTTAAAGTGACAGTTCACACAAAAAATGAATTTCCCTGGTCACTAAACAAAATGTCCAAGCTGCTGTTTTTCTTTATAATGAAAGTGGATGGGGACCAGCCAGGGACTGCAATGCAGCTTGAACCACGCAACAAAAAAAAGAAAGGGTGAGGGAGGGTAAATGATGTTCACACAGAGAACAATGTGTCCACACCAATGGACGATAACGTTATGTTTATTATAAGCACACTACAGTTATGTTGTCAGCTGTTTTAAATGCTTGAGTGCTTTAAAATTGGGTGATTCTGATTGGATGTCAGTCGTTTAGCTGCTGAAAAAAAATTGTGTTTCCCAACGATTTTGTTCCTCGGTCACCATGATTTGCCAAGTAAGACATGTTCTAGAAAAATATTTCTGTCCAAAGAGTCCTAACCCTAACCACAACTTAGCCTGTGGCTAAAATCAGAGGGAAATGATAAACCATATTCGGACGGGATTAGTTTTGAAAGGGAAGATGGAGTAATGTAATTTTACCACAGGACCTCTGTAATGATAATGGCCATTTTCGCATGGGATAAGAAATCTCAGTAAAACTAGCAGAAGTGGGATGGGTAACTCGATTTACGCACCGCCGTACCTTCCTGTCATCATGTGCGCAAACAACACATAGGCCCTTTATAAAACAGGTCTGGTCGAACGATGTATTAATTAAATTCAGATTGGATTATGTTGATAATAGGCACTTACCTAACACTAAAAGAAGTTTCGTGCCTCTAACAAGTGCTTTCGATCTTTTTGATCTGAATGGTATGTGGAAAACATTTGAGGTTTGCCACACCGCCTAGAACGCAACAATGCTTTTTCAAGCGCCTCCATA
This sequence comes from Chrosomus eos, assembly GCA_036326025.1. NCBI lineage: Eukaryota > Metazoa > Chordata > Actinopteri > Cypriniformes > Leuciscidae > Chrosomus > Chrosomus eos. The sequence continues at coordinate 14,384,593 of CM070833.1, forward strand.
CTTGAAAAACGTATTCGGTTACTAATGTAACTGTGATTCCCTGAGATAAGGGAACGAGTACTGCGTCTTAGCTTAAGACGCTAGGGTAAAACTCCTTTTCTCCGAAATACTCATAGACAGTAAAAGAAATGGACACAGTGACCCCATAGATTTCAACGGAGAAAAGTTAAGCCCATTAGAAGCACTCACTTCCTGATGGCTGAGCGTACTGCGCAGGCTCAAACTGAGCTTGACGACATAGATGGACGTGAGCAACCTAGTAGCTGTGCCAAGAGAAATCTGAATCATTCCCTTCCGAATCTGCACAGACAGAGAGCGTGAGTAGGAGCTGTTCATGAGCTAGCAGCAGGATCAACTTTATGACTCTCTATGGGCTTCTCCCTTGACTTTATGCCTCTACGTCCCCCCAATTGTCTGTGAGCGTTTCCTCCTGTCTATACGGTAATTCTCTAGTGTGCCGGCTGATGGATTACCCCTTTGGAAATACTGAAGCCTTTTATAAAATAACGCAGTGCTACTGCACAGCCATAACAGTGCTGAGGCTTACTCGCACTCTATTGGCTTGTCAGTGGGAACTGCACAAACCAATGGCAGAGTGGCGTAACTGCGCGAACCAATCAGTGCAAAGCCCGCCGAACTGTGCACAGGGGGAAATTCCAAGGGGAATCCGCCTATAAAAGATGCTCGAATTGCCATGGATTCAGATTTTTATCGACTGAAGCGACTATCACTAGTCGTTCGCACCATAGCACGGCCGTCTATGCAGTACTCGTTCCCTTATCTCAGGGAACCGAGGTTACGTTAGTAACCGAGTACTCATCGACCAAGTCAGTCGTACAGACGACCGAGTCAGTTGTATTGCGTCTTAGCTTAAGACGTTAGGGGAAGCTATTCAGTCAAGGCGTGCTACGATGAGCGCAATGACATGTACGCTACCCAAGTTTGGATGCTAATACGGGTCCCACGGGCTCACTGAGGCTAGCCACAATCATGATGAAGTGACTTGTGTGCTTGCAGCGCAGGGGTGCCTGAGTATGGACCCCAAGAGCTAACTGTAAAGGACCGGGCTCACTGAGGCCAGCAACCATCCTATTGAAGAGTTATGTACTTGTAGTATAGGGCTAACTGTGAAGGGCCGGGCTCGTTAACGGGCCGGGCTCGCTAACGGCTTTAGTGAGGACGCGGATTAGTTCGGTGTCCACGCCAGCCTTGACACCGCCAGCCCGGTGTCAGAGCCCGCCAGAATGAGCGTGGCTTATGGCTATAAGAAGCCCCTATTTTTCGCCATATACAGATTTTATCTCCTTCAGCGACCTTTATGTGTCTGCCTCATCTGAAGCCTTCGCCGTGGAAACAAGCCAAACTGCTAGAGCCAGCCGTGCTCACAGCGAACAGCGCCTTCTCTCTCACCTAAGAAGCCGCCTCTCATCTTTCGCTATTCTCCTGTGGCCATCCGGCGAACACGCTATTTCATTGCTACATTCAGTTCTTAAAGAGCAATTTTCGTGAGCGTTGTTCCAAATGCCTCGCTCTTCATGCATCTCGTGCGGATCCCTTCTGCACGAGGCGGACGGGCACACGGAGTGCACCACGTGTCTGGGAGCCACCCATGCTGAAGCTGCACTCACTGCCGCGGGCTACTCTCACTGCGATAGCCTGCCTATCTCGCCGCTACGGACGCAGTTAGCTCTCTTTCAAGATGGCGACACTGTTCATCCTGCTCTTTCTTTCCCTGCACTACTTCAGCAGCAGAAGAAACAACTTTCTTAAAAAGAAGCTTTCCTTGATTCACCTATCTCCAGCACCGGTCTCTTCGGCCCGGCTGTGAAAGGGTTTTTGGAAGTTGGAACGATTCACAGAAGCACAGAAGTCTTCTCAAGCTATGAGACACTTCTTGCCAAAGCGCTCCAGCTCTGGCTCGAGCCGCTCTAAGAGCATGTCGCCTCCACAGCCAGTGAAGCCAGCGCTTCGGGTCTCTCAGCCCCGCCCTGCGGCTGATACCCATCGCAGCTCACGATCAGCTAAACGCTACCTGCTGCCCCGGCGCCAGGGTACCCCAACCCAACATTGTGTTGGACCCTGTGCCTCTGAAGACCTCCTACCAACAGCCCCTGTCCGAATAGGGCTTTAAGAATGGTGTAGAAGCTCCTAACCCTTTTTGTAAGCCTAACTCTCAAATCTGATTGGTTGATTGAAAAATCCTTGTTGATGCAGGAACATGTTCTACTTGGTGAAATTGAGTTCCCCATTGTTCCTTGGTGTCGTTATCATTATAGTTGTGGTGAACTTCCATATTCTTATAATGAAGATTAGTATTAAAGTTACACTATGTAACTTTTAAAAACTACAAGTTACTTGCGGAGTAAAATTGTTTTGGTAATTCCATGAGTTGTGCTGACCTAAATTATTTTATTTACGGATATGATGTAAACTCACATGGACGAATGACAAAAGTATCGAGAATCCAGTAAAATCTCTTAAAAAGAAATAATTATTATAGGCTTGCTATAGTGTAAGGTTTAAGGTAAGGCAATGACATGGTGATTTTTAATGTACTTATTTATTATTTATTTATTTTATTTAGGAGAAAAAGGTAACAGTGTAGCTATTTTAAAATGTTATTTATATTTTTTCTATAGTTACTGTCCTTGATATGAACAGTCCTTACGTAAATTATGACAGAATATTCCTTTTCTGGTAAACTGTCTCTTTAAATCTCGTCATGAACCTGTGACATGTATGTGTGAGTTTTAATTGACAGTAATAAAATATTATTACAAAAGCAGATCACATCTGAATCAAATTAAAATGGATGATCCTTAGGACAAATGATGCACATGTTGCTACGAATACAAGGAGAGGGTTTACATTTAATTACGAAGCTTCAACCCAGCAGAATGAACTAGATGTTCAATATTATTTGTGTTGAGAGACAACAATAATATTCTATAGTAAAGTTTTCTCTGTATAACAATTATTTCCTTATTTTAATGTAGGCCCAACCTGCAGTGCCATGACTTGCATGGGAATGTAACAATAGAATAGCACGAATCATCAGCAGAGTGCAGCAACAACCATCAGAAAAAATAGCAATTTAGCAGTAATATTAAGTAATACAGAAAATCAAAATAACACATTAAAAACATAACCAAACCAAGTCTAATAGTCTGTTATGTTCCCTGCTGGTACCCTGTTATGTTTTAAATTTTAGATGCCATAATACTTTGATTTACCATGATAGTGAATGATTCCGATATCCGTGGTGTATGCAAATAATATCATGCTAGCATGTTACATGTTCAACAACATGTTAGTTCCATATGGCACTTTTTAATAAATGTTATGTTACTTAAAAATGTAAAAACCAAAACAGCCTGGCTATATTGTATATTTTACATAAGTGTGGCTGCACCTAAGTGTGTGCTTGAATTCAGACCAACAAAGACTCACAGTCATTTGTTCAGTCATTTCCATCTAATGGTTTGTAGCAGCAGGTGGCAGTATGAGGCCGTCATTCAGTTAAGAAGAAAATGTAGCTTCGGAGTTGATGGGTCTAAAAAGAATTGTTGACTCATTTTTATCACAACACACACACACACACACACAACACACACACAAATATATATATATATATATATATATATATATATATATATATATATATATATATCTTTGATATTTTTAGTTGAAACAAAAAAAAATAGCCGTTCATTGTTAGTACCTAGCCTATGTTACGTACACACAGTAACACAATGGTTTTTAATAAATGTACTAGTAAATGTTAAACTTAACATTAACAAAAAATCAAATTATGTAAAAGTATTGTTCATTCTTAATTCGTGTTAACTAATGTACTTAACTAAACAACTAATGTTGACTAATGAAACCTTATTGTAAAGTGTCCCCACTTTACAGTGCAGATTAATAAAGCAACATCACAAGATTGTAGCACATATTTAAGATTATTACATCTTGTATTTGCTTGATAATAAAAGGATTCGCAACTTCGCAAAGCATGCAGAACTGAACAAATACTTTGGCGTTGTTGAGCAGTGAGTGAATTCTGACTAAATGAAACGCGTCTGATTGGCCACTGCGTCAAGACGAGACCAACAGACATGACTGTGATGATAACTATTTCTCACCACTGTAAAACACATTGTGAATAGAAACATTCGACGTTTTCCAAAGCTCAAACACAAAAAAATCTGTTTCGCCAGTGTATTATTAAGAATCAACTGAGGGTGCTCTTGCATTATTTGAGTGTGCTTAGGCTATATTTAATTTTGACTTTGATGTTTTTTACCCATGCTTTAATTTTTTAACAAAAAATTATTTGTGATCAAACATGAATTGGCGGACCCCCTTCAGTGATCTGGTCTGAACTGAGAGAGTGAAGTGTGTCATTCTGTTCTCTACAGTTTGAGTTATTGTGGAGTCACAGATGAAGGTTGTGCTGCTCTGGCTTCAGCTCCCTCTGAGATCAAACTCCTCACAACTGAGAGAACTGAATCTGACTGGGAATCAACTATGAGATTCAGTTCATCTGCTCTCTGCTGTACTGGAGGATCCTCACTGTAAACTAGAGATACTGAAGTTGTCATGGGGGTGCAGGAACGAACCCAAGCGCAGACAGAAAATAACTCTACACTGTTAATTATTTGACTGTAAATTTACAATAAATTGCAGGTTACCAGTTGCATGACTTTCACAGTAAGTTACCGTATTATTTTTACAGTAAATAATTGTGAAATGACAGCTGTTTACTGTGACTTCACAATAATTATGCTGTAGAATTACTGCATTTTACTGTAAAATTACAGTTAGTGTCTATCATATTACTGTAATTTAGCAGTAAGCTGCTGTAGAATTACTGTATTTAACTGTGAAATTACAGTTAGTGTATATCGTATTACTGTAATTTAGCAGTAAGCTGCTGTAGAATTACTGTATTTAACTGAATGTCTATTCATTACTGTGATTTAGCATAAATGATGGACCAAACAAAACTGATAAAAACAATGGTTTAACTTATTTTTTAGAAAAAAAAATACATTTTAATAACAGGAATAAACACTGGGTAACATGAATGAACACTGGGTAACATGAATGTCTGTCAATATGTGTGTGCATCTGTTTACTATGTGATAATGGTACTTCACAACGTATGAGCTGAAAAGAGAAAGAAGAGAGTGAGAGAGGGAAGAAAAGACAAAAAGGTGGGAAAAGAGAGGGTTGCAGGTGTCTCGCTCCTTCCCTTGCAGCTGGCACCTGCATAGTATGGGTTCTGTCCACTATCTACAAAAGATAAGACAGACAAAAAGTTTAAGTTACTCTGTGGTGGACTGGCAACCTGTAAGTATGGTACTCGCATTGTAAAATAATCCTAAAATGTCTACAATGCCAGTAATTGTACAACTCATGATAAATCGTGTGAATAGTACTATATCAATTAATATTAAATCAACAAACCAGAGGACTCTACTCACTCCTGTTACTTTTGCTCAATCCTGTTATTTTTCATGAGTAACAGGACTGAAAGTAACATGATTGAGGTTAATCAAAAATGACATGACATGCGAACATAGTAATGTAGCCATTACTCAACTCAGTAGCCAGTAATGTGATGTAAATTTACACTTATAACTATTGTAAAGTACTGTAAATTTGACGTTTTTATTCTAACCCATCAATAACCTATAACATTGAAAAGGCATGTTTAATTCAAATAATGTAAGAACAATTAATTTTACACATTTTGCAGTCTGTCTAAACTCGTAGAACAGATTAAAGGGATAGTTTACCTAAAAACCCACCCTCATTCCAAACACGTCAGCCCTTCGTTCATCTTTGCAGTACACAAATTAAGATATTTTCTGACTCCTCCAAGGACAGCAATTTTATTACCACTTTCAAGCCCTGGAAAGGTAGTAAAGATTGTTAAAATAGTCCATGTGACTACAGTGGTTCAACCTAATGTTATGAAGCGACGTAAAAATACCTAATAGTGCGGGGGAGAAAAAAAAAAATTCACACAAAAAGTATTCTCGTCGCATCATAGCAACAAGGTTGAACCACTGTAGTTGCGTGGTGGATTATTTTAACAATCTTTACTACCTTTCTGGGGCTTGAAAGTGGTAATAACATTGCAGTCTATAAGCGGAATCAGAAAGCTCTCAGACTTCTTAAAATTATCTTAATTTGTGTTGAACAAAATTTGTATGTGTTTGGAACATCATGAGGGAGTGTAATTAATGACAGACTTTACATTTTTGGGTGAACTAACCCTTTAATAGTTTCAATAACATCTTACTGCATAACTACATCTAGCTTAACAGAGACAGTTTTTCGTTAGTCTGTTCTGAAGTTGGAACACAGCTTACATTACTGACATCCATTCAAAGCCAATGAGCTTCCTGATCAGTGTACAGACTTGCTGGTTTATGTGTCCTCTCTGCCTCTTTGATTTTGTACCTGTCTCTGAGTTGATGCCCAAGAAGCACCTATAAACAAAACAAAACAAAAAAACAGAAGAAAGATGTTACGGTAGTTTAATTCAAGTGGGATGAAAAAGGTGTCACCACCTTCAGTGGGTCACTGCTGTTGCAGTAGTGAGCAAAACTAAAGTTAGCTCAGTTTTAACAAGGTGACATTACTTGGATTAAGTTAAACAGCAACAATTTAAATAACAGCAAGTCAGCAACTGAAAAAAACATTTACATCGCAAACACACAGAATAGTCCTGCAACAAAGTAGATGTGTGTGATTTACCCAAGCAAAGCATTTGCACACAACAATTTACATCATTTACACCGTACGTACTGTTTGCAGAGGATGGAGTAAGAGCCTGTTGCCTGTCCATCTCCCCATGACTGTTTCTGCTTGTACTCTTCTTCCTAGAATTATTAGCTCCAGATGTCGACCTGTTTTACCGTAGAATAGCACAGCTCACGAATCTCCACTAATTCAGTGATAAACACATTTATTCCTATATCTTTTTCATAATAAAAACCAGTTGTTTTGTAATGCACTTTATTCTTTCTGTTGACAAAACAGACAATTGGCTGCTCCGTTTCACACACAAACACGGCAGAGAAAATTAGGCCCAGCTAACGTTACTAATTTGGAGATTAATTTAGTCCACCTTTGCCCAAATCCACGACACTATAATTTATCTAGTTGATCATAACTGTCATAATACCCACATTAAGGCCACAGCTTACCTTATAACTTTATTTCCCGGTGGTCACCGTAGAAAAATGCTGTGGGAAAAGAGAAAACGCTGTTAACTTAGAAAAGCATTCAGCAAAGCTAAAGTTACATTTTCGACGGTGTAAGTTAGCTAACGTGACGTCTCACAGTTACTAACTTAATACCATAGACATAATATAATACATAGACGCCCTATTGGCCGCTGGAGCGCACGTCAACGGCGCCGCCATATTGGGGATGGCAACTTTCCCATACCTCTCATACTGGGAATGAGAAAAATGCCTGTTTTGTGCGCTGCTTGGGGCTGTACAAATCGCCACACAATTGAAAAAAAGTTTTCGAGGAATTATCTTTAACAGGCAAGACTGAACGTTTGTTTTTGGTTGTATTTGGTCATTATTTAATTAGTAATAGTAACGTTCAGAGGATAAATTAAAAAATACTACTGTTATTGTGTCACGAAATGTAGTTTTAATAGTTTTTCAGTCGACAATGTAGTTGTTTAAAGCTTAAATATGTGGTTTGTTTATAAAGATAGCGCCTATTTAAAAATTTGATCTGACGGTTTCGGAGTTGTACGACGCGATCAACGGGCGCTCGGCGCTCATTAAGCCCGCAGAGGACAGCCTTACCTCGGCCAGAGCGTCTGAAGTTTGCCGCCGGCTCGGATGTCTCTAGTCTAGTGATTAAACATGAGATATTATTCGTCTTGTGTATATCTAACGGGCGATCTTTGGTCTCATTAATCTATAAATGGTTCCCTGGTAAATCGTTTTGGCTGAGGGCAAAGTGAAGTTTCATAACTTTATATTTAGGCTTTTTTAACGTTGTATCCTGCTGTATGTTTGACTGAAGCTACTTCTGCTATTACTGATCAATAAAACTGAAATTTAACAAAAAGAGTTAAATATTAAATATAAGTCACTATTTAACTTATTTTTTATTGTGTATATTCTGTAATTGATATTTCTTATTCTATTGCTATTATTATAGTATTATTAATAAACCATATGCTATTATCAATATTTTTGTGATTGTATTATTGTATGATATTATATAATTATACTATTCATTACTATTTTATTTGCTGTATACTATTTGTTTATGTTATTGACTAAACTATTTACTATTACTTCTCACAAATGTTAGTTGTACCATATGTATTAGCATGGATCCATCAGTTATCTTTGTTATTGCTCAAATCTGGTCAATCACAGAAAATGCTTTTTCCACAATAAGAAAACTTAAATTATATCTCAGTATGGGGGTCTTCATCATTCTTATCCAAGAATAAAAAGCCAGATACATGACAAGTCTGAGCTTTGACCATTCTTTATTAAAACAAATATTTTACAAGTGTAACTATTGAGATTTTAAATAACTAGAGATGGAACTTTTTGTACAACACATAAACCACTGAAATCGGTTGATAAATAAAAAAACAGTTTTTGTTTTTATCCAGAAAAAAACGCAGCTCACCCTTGATTACAGTGCAGTCTTGCCCTCCGCAAAATGGCGGACCCGTTGACGTATCGCAGCAACGTTCCAAAGCGGCCAATAGGGCGTCTATGTATTATATTATGTCTATGCTTAATACGGTAACGTTAACTTACTAGGCTAGCTGCTACTACAATTATTAACACTACAACCAACGTCTGTTCATTCAAATTTGCGCGCTCAAACCTAGACACACGAGTCTGCTCCAGCTAAGTTACAAAAACATGACAACAGAACCTACAACTAACACTAATTTGGTTCATACTTTTAAAAAACATGCAATATAATATTAAAAAACAGTCATCAAATTGACAAATTTGAAATTTAAACACTTACCGCGAATCCGTCGAATGAGACCACCGACCAGGGAGGAGGAGATCAGGGAGCTCAGATGACGCAGTTGCAGCGCGTAGCACGGAATTCACAGTAGTTTATTGTAAAAGCCCCGCGCCTGCATTATTTTCACAGTAAAAGTCTAAATACGGTATTATATTGTGAAATATCACAGTTAAAGCCTGTGAAGTGGTAATAATGTAATTAACGGTGAAATATTACAGTTATATCTTGTGAAATCCTGGAAATATTTTACAGTGTAGGGTTTATTTATGACAAAACAGAAAACAAAACCCACGAGGGGGCAAAACAGGACTGGATGAGAGTATAACAAGACTATGACACGACGACAAACTAAGACTCAGACTTGACAGAAAACAAACTCGCAATTCTCATTAAAGAGGTTACAGACAAGATACTCACAGAGTTAAACGTGCTATGTTAGACAATGTACTGACACAGGACAGAAGACATGAGGAGATTAAATAGGGAACACTAATGACGAGGACAGGTGAAACTGACTAGACAATAATCACAAGACGAGGATAACAAGGGGGCGGGGTGACGTAACGAGACAACACAAGCACATGGCCCAAACAACAGACCATGCGCTTGTACATAAAACATGGTTCTGTCATGATCCTGCCACAATACTAAAAGAATACAAGGACATGATGGCAGAATCATGACAGAAGTAAGATTGTCTCTCTGATAAACGCATTTGTCCTTGGTAAACATAATCTTTATTAGTAGTTTTTTTTTAACTACCTTTTTAACCTTTTTCGTTTCTCTAGAAGGAGTCAAAACAAACCATCACACTCCACACACTTATTAGACATTCTCTGACAACACACAAACGAGATAAAATTTAATACATTTTATTAACAGCTCATGTACAAAATTTGAAAACCAAAACCAGTAGTTCATGTGTGATTAGACACTCAGTTAAACAATAAATAACAAGTGATACTTATACTTGTCCAAATGCACTTTAAATAAATAGGCCTATTCAGTTAAATCAGTGAGCCAATGCTTGATTAAACATGCTAATCCAAAATCATAAATGTTCTCCCAGCATATAGGTCTACCCCACACGATAGATTTTGTAATCTAAACAAGACAAAAACATTACACAAATACACAATAGTATAAATGTTTTATAAAAACAACACAGTTTTTGAACTGACAGAGTTAAGACACTCCAGCCCGTTCTCACAAAGCATTCTCATCCCAAGGCGTCATTTTCTGGCACTTTGACAAAGCGTCTAAATCGAACGCACATGGAACCCTTTAGCGTCAATATAATACCAAGAAATGGGTAGGTTTAGGTATGGTGTACGGTTAGGGTTAGACCGCTAGGAGGCGCCTTCTGCCCCATATATATCGGCGTCTCATATTGACGCTAAAGGGTGCCATGTGCGTTCAATTTAGACGCTTTGGCAAAAGCTCAGTATATTACGCCTTGGGATGAGAACCAGCCCGTTCTCATCCCAAGGCGTAATATAACGCACATGGCACCCTTTAGCGTCAATTATATACGGGACTTCCATAGGACTTCTGGACTTCCATAGGGATTGATGAAAGTACATCCGAAACAAACTTTGTTGCATTTTTTTCTGTTGTCATTGTAAAGCTGCTTTGAAACAATCTGTAAAAGCGCTAAAGGTGACTTGACTTGACTCTGACTTGTTGTTGTACTTTTAAATATATTCATCAACCAGATTCTTTAATAGGCTACAAAGCATGTGAAAACTCTTGACCATGAATAGCCTACGCACTGAGGGTGTGTCTGGACTAGGCTACAGAAAAGCAGAATGAGACAAACAATGAAAAGCCCCAGATTAAAGGAACAGAAGAACTAAAAACAAAACGTATAGATTTGAAATGAAAATAAATTTAATGTTATTAAAGATTATAGAGGTATTTATATTTAAATACACTGGTCATTAAACGTAGGCTAAAGACAGTGTCAAAATCCCCTAAATATCTCACCGATCTATTTAGCCTATACAGATTAAACAGTATTTGTCCAGACACACCCTCGGTCTGTGAATAATAATGGTCAAGAGTTTTCACATGCTTTGTATAAAAGAATAAACTATGTGCGGCGCATGAGCAGCGCGTATTTTTTCGGCGTGCATGTTAATGCATTCACACCGGGAGCAGGAGCAGCGCGTGAGCGTCAAGCAAGCGCGTCGCGTGAGCAGCAGTGAAGCAGGGGATTTCGACGCCAAGTCTATTTTTGCTGCTCAATTAAAGTGAAAGCACACTTTTGATGGACAAAAATTTTACACATATTAAATCCTATGGTAAAAAGTAAAAATAGAGCAGCCGCACACTCAGACACTGTGCAAGATCAAAAGATAAATTTATTAGCAAGCTTTCGGTCTTGACCTTCTTCAGGCATGCCTTCAGGTATGTCTGAAGAAGGTCGCAAGACCGAAAGCTTGCTAATAAATTTATCTTTTGATCTTGCACAGTGTCTGAGTGTGCGGCTGCTCTATTTTTACTTTTTACCATATGATTTATTAGTAGCAGCACCTCTCCACAAGACTTTTTTGACGGATGAGCGGTGGTTCTTTTCTACACATATTAAATCCAAAATGCACAGAATAAGCATGTCTAGTGACAGTCTGATCGCATTTTGACATGTCATTTTTTCCACAATTAATCTCACCAAATTAACACGTAAAATCGACCTTATTGTAATATGCATATGATAGGCCTATATATAGCATCACAAAATGTATTTTTGCCATCTTCATCCAGTCTAAAAAAAGGAATGACGTATGGTTAACGGTGATTGGCCAAAACAGAACAAGAAGCCCCATGGCTTTCACAATGAAAAACATTCCGACTCTAACCTGCGGCTACCCTGTATGCTGCCTTCACGTGCTGTCGGAATTATCGTTTCTTGGTTAAACATGAACCATGAGCTGTTCTTAGCCATGAACGTCAAAATTTGAATGGGATGAGCTCGTAATCACAACTTCAGAAGTGGGAAGTAAATTTCTGATAGCACAGGCTATATATATATATATATATATATATATATATATATATATATATATATATATATATATATATATATATATATATATATATATATCGATATATATAGTCTATATCAAAATTATTATTATTTCACTAAACATGCATAGATGAAACTCGGGCCTCATGATGTTGGCAGTCAATGCACTGGAATATCATTAGTGTCAAAGGCCTCTACAGACACGTTTGTGCCCAGTGAATGATTCGATACTGCTCTTATTTCGGCCTCTAACCCGAAACCAAACAGACAAAACATGACAGCAGAAAATAAGGTTCACATCTGCTTAAACAAAGGGTCTACTGACACTCCTACTGAGACCTTTCCTGCAGTAAATCTGAGTCAGGAGATCAAGGGTTGGGGCAAAAAGTCAAATGTCACTATAAACATCCATTCTGACCATTCACTTGTGTTGTTTAAACACTATTGGCCAGTTCAAGACCAATACATCTCCATGCATATAGGACAATAACGTGAGATTTTTTTTATTCAGCAGGAACACATTAAATTGATCAAAATGACCATGAAGACATTTGTTTGTCATTTAAAATGACAAAAGTTTTCTAATGGCTGTTGAAAATTCTCCTTTGCCATCATAGAATAAACTACATTTTAAAATATATTTAAAGGGGTGATGAACTGAGAAATCAAATTTTAATTGAGCTTTTGACATCTAAGAGGTCATCATATTATAAGAATATCCTGTTTCAGAACTGAAAACGTCCTTGTTAGTCCAATAAAAGCTTTTATTGACACCAGGCTCAGCAAACGACTCGTTTTTCAAAGTGGGGAACTATGACGTCAAAGAGGATAAAACGCCACCCCCGCAGAAGAAGATCAACGCCTACTTCAACACGGTCGGTTTAGCCCCGCCCACCGATTCGCGCATTACACGCATAGCTAAATAACATAGGCATACCTTGTGATGACAAACCGGATCGAGCTACCGAGCAATAAACATGCCGTTTACAAAATATTGTGCAGTGCCTGGTTGTGGAAGAAGACAGTCGCTGCATATTCCTCTAGATTCCAATAGGAATGCCTTAACTTTATTTTTAATGACGTTCTAGCTGTCTGGGTCCGTTTGTTCGCTTCATTTCACTGAGGATTGTTTTGTAAACAAGACACAGGTCGAGACTTGGATTTGCAGACCGATTAAGATTAAAAAATGGTGCTGTGCCTTCTATATTGGATCCGACAGGAGTGGTGCAACACACTTAAAGTAACACTAAGTAACAATTTTCAACCTTCATAATATATTTCCAAGACCCTTGTGATGGTACATCGACATAAAATAAGTTAAATGACACGTCTGCCATAGCCTGACGTGGTCTGACTGTATCGCTTTTACTGGCACTATGTAACTTCGGGTTTCAGGTCGGAACCCGACCACAAAAAGAACTACAAAATTCGACTGCTTTATGTCAAGCGCTACAATAGTCATTATTTCGTTTTTCTTCGTTTCTGATTTCATAATACATCATCCTTTCATGAAATCATGTAACATACTCTACCTTGTCTGTGGACATCGTTCATTCTGAAGCCGGTGCTGGATAAACAGCGAGCGTGCGTGCGACGGTAGGCTAAATTAATTACGACAGCGGCAAAGGACAATTTCGTTTCCAACCAGTAGGGCGACCGCAGAGGAAAAATACTTAGTGTTACTTTAAATGTGAGTAAAATGTTTATTTTAAAAGTAATAATAATCTGATAGGCTAGTATTGCATTGTTACAGATCGTTTGATATCTAATAATTATGTGTATGTGTATCAGTCTAATCGTTACTGACCAGTTGATTATAATATGGAAAACTGTTATCCACTCACATCAGTGGGCGTTTACTTCCAAGTCTTCAATGCGAGACGCTCATAAAAACCGAGCGTTTTTGAGCTAGGCTCAAAACTATGGTAGAAAATAGCCTATTACTTATTCATTTTGAGGTTTTTGAATGCAAAAACCAAGCGAACGTTATAAGTTGACCTCAGACAACAATATAAACAATTTTAAAAAGCCAGTTCATGACCCCTTTAAAAAGAAAAGTTATTTTAAACTGTAATAATATTTCACAAAATTACTGTATTTACTGTATTTACTGAATTTTTACTGAATGAAAGGAGAGACCTAAAAATGTAGTAATGTATAAAATATACAGAAATAGTATAGAAATATAGAAGAAAAAGTCAAAAAGTTCTTCCTCTAACAAAATTCAGACAAATGAATACATTACAACAACACTATCATCATAGTAAATTAAAGCAATCATGTGGGAAACACAATTACAGCCATCCTGGAAAGGCTGACACCCCATTTACAGAAGTTTGCTATATATTTATATGATATTTAACGTCACATTTATAAACACAACATTTGCATCAACCTGCTTTCTCTTCTCATTCATGTAAAGTCTTACATATTACAGGCTTTTGTTCATAATGATATCCAATAGCAATAATTAAATAATTCATTAAAACAAATAAAATAATACCAATCACTGATGCAAGAGCCTTGCAATACCGTTAAGGAACAAAGTCAAAAGATGCATGACAGAGGTGAAGTAATTGCTATACAGAATGCACTGTTGACCAGACAGACTTCATTAGCTAATGGATCTGCCTTGCATTAATCAATTCACAATTCCAGACAGTCCTCAGAGAGACCAGACTGGCTCTCCTTTCTGTTTCTCTCTCTCTCTCTATTACAAACACAGACACGCTTTTGTCCTATTTCATTTTTGTCTATTCCCCATGGACAAACCCTCAATATCTTATCAGCCACGTATTGTCTCACAAAGTCTGTCTACTGTTCAAGTGTGAAATTAAATGCAGCGGATAATTAAATTAATGAAACATAGGGACAATAAGGACACACATTTGCAAGAGAGACAGTTGAATTAATACCTCAGAGATGCTAAACAGCCCTTTTTATAGTGTGTTTGAGTAATATCAGTGTATATTTACATGTATCTGTATAGTGTTTGAGTGCATGTCTCTGTAACAGTTCTCTGAATGTCTCTGAGTCCTTTGGCAGATGGGGTGTCATGGCTGTGTTCTACAGGGGGTCTGGACAGAGAACACCCGTGTCTGTACCACTATGTGCCATCTGAGGAAAAAAGCCCATGACATCTCATCAAACATTCATCATATTCATACACTCAGGAGGCTTCTACTCCCCCGGGGATGTCTCCCATTATCATAACATTGAATATAAAAGACTTAAGGAGAAGATATATTTATGAAACCCATTTGATTAAAAAAGGTAGGGATACATATATAAAATCAGATTAGAATAAATTAAGAATTAACACATGCTGGAGGAACTATCACGCTATAGGTCCGAAGATGGAGGATGACGAAGATCAAAATAATAGTTTATTTAAACAAAGATAACTAACTAGATAACGAAGGCAGGCAAAATGAAACCAAAACTGAGCATAACGGTCACAGGAACCTGGCACATTAAGAGAAATTAAAATAAATCAGGAAATAATTAAGAGAAAGACAGATAAAAAATATTATCAGACTTATTTAGTAAACTATTACACGTGGGTCACAGTTTTTTTTTTAAACAAAATTCTATTAAGCAGAAAATCATTACTTAACTTCGCTTCATTCCTCTATGGGCAAATAAAACTTAAGCTTAAAGTGTTCGTTAATTCCTTTCCCCTGACTGTAAGTTATACAGAGTTTAATGATATTATATTAAGCCTTCCATTCTTCCTTCACATCACGTTACACAGCCGCTGACAACCATTAAACTCATTCTAAAATTAGAGTGAGGGATGTAACCTTGATATTATTCTTCATTATAACTGACAGAAAAATGTGTTACATTATTACTTTGACTGTCATTCTTCAAACATGCCAATATGTTTTAACTAATGTGGTAGTTAAGATTTTTGGTGGGATCATGTGATGAAAGAGGGTCTCAAAGGAGATCTAGCTGCATTCTTACAGGTTACAGGGTCACCTTAAAAAGCAGTAAGGTACCGGCACAAATACTCAGCAACAATGAGGGAGCAGAATGTCATGACCTCAGTTGGTCTGGTATGTTTGTGCAGTGTATGCAACTCATTGGGCAAGCACAGCTGACTAAAAAGAGGAAAATAGAAAGGGAAACATGGTAATGTGAGACAAATATGGTTCAATTGAATTCTTGGTTGAGAAAAGTAGAGAACGATTCAAATAGAAATTTGAAAACATATTCATGTGGTCACAGATTATCCTTTCAGTTTTAAAAGGGCCCCATTTGTACATTTACAGTTTAGATTTTACAAAAGTATTTCATGGTGCAAAAATATACTTCTTCCAGGGTCTACATTTATAGACTAACTCACTAAATTTTTCTAAAAGCAATTCGCTAAGGATTTTCATTAAAGAGCAAAAGACACTAAAGTCCTGATACAAAATCAACTAGTCCAATAGCTCTAGTTCTTAAAAGAAAAAAGCTACATTGTCAGGCTTTTTGAATGAAGTTTGAAATAGATTGTTTTGGGGAATGATTAATAATTGAGAGCAGAGAAAACCCAACCTCACCAAAAAGAAGAAGAAAAAACTTCATTAGAAAAACTCTGTGTACAGGCCATTGCATTTAGCTCAGTCAAGCAAACAGGAGCAGGAGAGGTCAGAGTTCATGGAGGGGCAGTCTTTGTTTCTTAGGTATTGTCTATGTCAACTATTCTGCTGGCACATGAAAACCCGATACAGACAAAAAAACACTATACGGCTGAAATCAGCTTGGAGCTACACTTGCATGCACTGCACTGCAATTTGATTTAATAAAAATATTATACCTCATTTTCTACAGTCCACACATGTTTTAACTTGTCTTTAGCTCATGATTTGAAACTTGCCATGGAGTTGAACTTTGCAAATATGAAATTCTGAAATGGAATTTACTTATAAACAGTCCTGAACATTCCAGAAACACTTCCCAATCTAAGCGTATATGCAAAAATTTTAATAACTGGTTTAGGGTTCTGATAGTTGTTCCAGCTAGCTGAAAACTAGTAGTAGTCCTGATACAAACAAGCAGAGACACAGTCTGAATACCAGAACAGATCTGAGTACAAGTTGCCATTTAATGGAATGCATGGACCAGTTCATCGTCTGTTTAAGTACCCTGAAGGAAACATGTGGTGGGGACAGACAGGTGAGAATTATCCAAATAGATTTAACAAAAAAAAGAAAACTAGTGGGAAAATATTTGCCTTATCTTCGTATACAATTGTAATTTGAATTGTTTACATTCGGACAGAAACCTTGCCACACAAATCTTATCTAATATCTCCACGATGGCATGACTTTTAGTTAGCCAATCCATAAAAAAAAATTCAGATGTTTCTGGTCTGATTTTACTGCAAGGAAGAGAAATAAAAACGACATGGTCACTGAAACTTTGTCTCTACAAGTTTATAACCGAGCTGCAAAGATAGTTTCTGTTTGACAGGCCTCATTAATTAAGAGTGAAGTACTTTTCATGTAAGCAGCAATTAACAGGATCAGGAAGCATTTTTGTGGTCTTACATTAGGTCAAATCCATGTGAAAATGTTTCTGAATCAGCTTATACAATTTTAATGCCCTGTTTTCTGGGGAGGAAAGGAAAACTTTGGTTTATCTTAAATAGAGAAATAGAGATTTTGTTTAAAAAGTACTTATTTGAAATTTATTTAATTGTCGATTAGAGTACTGGGAATTTAAATATATAAATATTGTTATATTAACTGGGTTTTAACTTAGTCATTTAAAAGTAAAAATCAAGTTTGTTGGGCTGTGTGGGCAGGACGCTCTCATATAGTCTAATTATGTCCTGAGTAAAACTTTTATTGAAAAACATGCATCACCTAAAGGCATCCTGTCCTCATGTTTACAATTAAACAGTATGGTCCAAATCTTGTTAAAAGGAGAGTTAATCCTTAAATTTAATTCAGTCGATTCATGGGTTGAACCCAAATTCCTAACCCAAATGAAACAACTCTGAATTGCACTACATTTTACCACTTACCTGCATTCCCCAGTGTAATTGGCCACGGATTAGTGTATTGATTAAATTCGTTTTTCAGATGTTACAAAAATCAACTGATGTATTGCTTCCAATAAAATTGGCTCATAATAGGTTATTTGAAGTCCAACAATATCTTCTTGATTTATTATTTTCGCGGATGACATAACTTTGTGTGCATCCAAATAATGTCTGAACCATAGACAGTAAAAAGATCTGAGAAGTGAACAATCTGTGGTTGTATTGAATAAGAGCAATAGACAGAAATGAAAAGAATCAGCTCATGATACTTTTACGACAGTGTCAGCAGCGGTAACCATGAAAACAAGTCGAGAACGCTTTCCGACACAAAATGGCGACTTACACATGAGGACGAAAAGTAAGAAGTAGGCAATGACATTTAAGTTTATCATTAGTACTGTTTATTGTTAGCCTACGTTTCAGTCTTATTTTGAATTTGAATTTTAACCGTATCGAGAGGAGATATTATAAAAAAGGCCATGAGTGGATCTGCGATTCAAGAGAAGGTTGCTAGATTGTTGAGCAGGCATAATGGGAAACCCGCAATGAAAGCCGTCAAACCTCTGGCTCTCAAGAATGAGGTCGCTAACCGCAAGCCGAAGAAAGGAGGTTTGGACTTTTTCATTTAACATATGTGTACATAAACTCTTAGATGTCTGTTAGTCTAATTCTGTTAACGTTAGTCCATTAGTTCAATGCATGTGCACTAAACAGGTATGACTGTCCTTTTCTCTCATTTTGTTTATTCGCTTGCATGTAACGTTATTTGAAGTTAATACTTGTTGTGAATAATACTTGTAAATACATTTAATAATCATAATTTTAATGGAACAGTTATTTACCCTTTATACACAATCTAAAAGAAAATCAAAAAGAAGTTTGCATTTGTGTTCTATGTAGCCTATGTCTTATATAATAGGCTTTATTTCCCATATAGCCTAGTGATAGTGAGTATATGGAGCACACGTTTGAAGAGGGAAAACAAGATTTTGTAATACAGTGTGGCAGATTACTTTCATAAAATGCATATAAATATCAGTTGTCTTGTCACGCTATATCTCCCAATAGTATGTCATAGTAAGATTGTATTTAAATGCTTAGTTTTATGATAAAAGTTCTGTAGTTTTAGTTGTGAGGGCAAAACATATTATGAAATGTAGTATATAGTGGTGATTAAGAAATAAACTTTCAGTCCATTAATTTGAGTCCAGATGTTCATCTTAAAATATTAATAAAAATATAGAAGTTATTCATACATTTACTTAAAGGCACCATATTGCACACCTTTCTGGAGTTTTATTTTAGGTGTTGATGTCCGACTCCTTAAGAATATATATTTGCTGTATATGTACCAAAAACGATCTCAATATATTTTTACAGCTCCTTTCTCATGAGCTCTGCTAAGAACAGGTCGAGTTTGGCATGTCTAATTAATATTCATTAGCCTCTCTTCTGATTGGTCTTCTGAGTGACTCACAACCAGGCCAACCACAGGTAACTAGGGTCATGTATGCTGTAGCCTGCTGTGCACGCAGATTTAACGCTAATTTAAACTGTCTATAAACAAACTCAGACTTTGGAAATAACGTTACATGCAAGTAAGTTACACTAAACGTTAGTTTCTGTTAGTAAAACAAAAGACACAGAGACTGAGTGAACTCAATCTGACCATTTTTAATTCAATAAAAACAACAGACACCACAGGGAGGGCTGATGTCTGTAACTTAGGAAAACAACGTATTTTGTCTTTTTTTTGTGTCTGGTTTCCAACAAATATTCTATCAAAGCTTGCGGCAACCATAGACTGTACAAAACCACACGTCAGCATCAATTTGTATCCGTTAAGGGGGGGGGGGGGGGGGGGGGGTGAAATGCTATTTCATGCATAGTGAGTTTTTTACACTGTTAAAGAGTTGGATTCCCATGCTAAACATGGACAAAGTTTCAAAAATTAAGTTGTACATTTGATTAAGTATTTCTGTTCTCAAAATACTCCTTCCTGGTTGTCACAAGTTTCGGAAAGTTTTTTTCGAGTATGGGCGCGTCTGACGTCAGCTGCGCCGGAAAGGGCGCGCGCGCAGCTGTGGAGCGATAGCCGTAACCTATGCCCATCAAAGCGCTGTGCATCGGCTGCGCTGCAATTTCGGTTGCCAAGGCAAGACAACACTGCACAGATTCCCAAAGAATCAAGCGTTAAGGGACCAGTGGATGGAGTTTGTTTTTCCAGAACATCAACAAAGTTGTAAAAGTGTTCTTGTTGTTGTTGCATGCATTTCGAGGATGATTTTTTTTTATAAACAAGGCCCAGTTCGAAGCCGGATTTGCTAATCGTTTAGTTCTCAAGGATGCGCTCGTGGTTATTTAGCTCCGCCCACACGGCACTCCTCCACCCGCTCAGCTTTTTCCAGAAAGACTCGGTACAGCCTCTCTTTCTTTTAGAATAAATCTAAAGACTTTTTGGAGATATGATGGATGCAGTATTACTCTATAGGTACTCAAGATTAACATGAGATTGACTGAAACTGAGACCCCATTTACACCTGGTATTAAAATGCGATCTGTATCCAGATAAGTTATCCGGATAATAAAAAACGCATGTTAATGCAAGGTGTAAATGCGTTGTGATCGGATTGTGATCGGATCTGCCTGACCACATCTTGAGGTAGTCTGGCTCGCATTGTGTTCGGATCTTTACTAGGTGTAAACGCAATCCGTACGACGTGATCGCATTCGTTCGCACAGCTAGTGTGCATTTGTCTGTGGATTGACTGTTTTGAATGGTAGTTACATAGCCCCTAGACCTCTGTTATCATGAAAATTTCAGTTTTGACAATATGGGACCTTTAATATGAATCATTAAAGATTTTAATATGAACTTAAATCAGCTGTAGTTCAATTTAAAAAAGTATTTTGTATTATTTTTATAATTTCACTTTTTTAACTTTAGTTAAACTTAACTAGTTTAGTAAGTGTTTTTAGTTAGTGTGTAATGTTGCTGTTTGAGCATAAAAACATCTACAAAGTTACGACGCTCAAAGTTCAATGCATAGGGAGATATTTTCCCTTTACACAAATCACTTTTTAATAGGGATGTAATGATTCACTCAACTCACAATGCGATACGATTCACGATACTGGTTTAACGAAACGATTTTTTTAACAAGTGATTCATTTAAGAAATTATAAATGAAAAAGTGTCCCTTTTATTATTTCTCAGACAAAATACTGCACATTTCTTTTTAATTTTAAAAATATATTTGTCAAATAAAAAAACTACATTGAAATTAAAAAAAAATCCCTTCAAGGTTGTTTCAACTCAGTCTTTCTGTCTGTCTGGTCAAGAGGGTGGGCAGTGGTACCACATTTAGAGGGGTTTTAATTTTGTTATAATTTGTATCATTACACTAGCAAGAGTAAAAAAATAAATAAAATAAAAACACAATTAGAAAAATATGCCATAACCATCAATAAATTATATATATAAAAAAATATATATCCATGTACACATTTAGAGAAAGAGATAGTAAAATAAATACAACACCTGGTTGCCACAGAAACACTGATGCACCTTTTGATCTCTGTGGCTCTCGCACTCGTCGTATTAATGCCTTTTACATGAAAACGGTGGTGACTTGTGCTTCTCACGGTGGTGATTATTATTAGTCTACGGCGGAAAGTCAAAAGGAAAGTCCGCCACACCTCCGATTTAAGTGAGTCAACATCAATGCTTGCCGTCGCCATGTGTTTGACGGCGCGTGCACACCAGTCTATGGCACACACTGGCGCGAGCGGAGCAAACCAAGCGTTTTCAGTTCATTCCTATAGAAGTTTAGCCTGGCATGCCAGACCTACATCAAGATGTTAGGTCTGGGAACTCTCCATTGACATACCTCAATCCGAGGGGCGGGATAAACGGTTGTCTTTCAAAATCCCTCTGCACCCAATAGGACAGCGCTACAACCAACCAGAGCAACGAACGGTTGTGGCTGAGTGAGTCCCGTGCGTTTTCCCACTAGCGGAGCTAGTTGATATATTAAACTTTTGCCGTATCCGGTCCTCAAAACTCCGAACACATCTTCCTTTTTTATGAATGACTTAAGTGACGTTCTCTTAACTCCAAATCCTCCAGAGTCGCGGCCAAAGCCGATTCGAAAGACCGCTGCATCTTCATTGTTTTCAAGTAGCAGGGAAATCACCTATGGAAATCACGCGGAACGTCATGAACTGTGCCGTCATTGTGTTAAGCCCGCCCGCCGACTCTATACACGATGTGATTGGCCTGACCAGTTTTTGGTTTTCCCAGCTCAAAAGCCTATGGAGAGTTGCTAGACCACACTGGCAGCGAAATGATTTTCGCTGCCGCTAGGGTGCGTCTAGATTTCTAGGCTAATAGAAGTTGAGCTTGGCTCACACAAGCTCAAGTTCCATGAATGAAGTAAAAACACTCGCTAGTAGCTTCGCGCCAGTGTGTGCTTGCTGCTATTGTGCCTGTAAAGCCAGGTTCACAACTTCACAGTAGGCAGTAAACGCCCCTGCTGTTTAAAACGTGTATCGCGATTCATTTAACATTTCAACCGACTTGAATCATCACATATTTCTCGATTTTCAACCGGTTGCGAGTGAATCGTTACATACTAGCCTACCTACTTTTTAAGGACTACAACAAACGACTGATAGGTACTACAACAAAATTCTTTCTGGGTTGGTGACATCACAAACCCTAAAATTTACATAAACCCTGACCCCAGGAACACGCAACAAAGGTGGTGAGGCCATGTTGGCCTGCTTTAGAGAAGAGGAGGAGTGTTGTCACTGTTTTTTACACTCCGGAAAAAGTTTGTCCTAAGGCTGACGAACTTAAAAAGGTTAATTTATTTTTAACACTTTTCCTGAACATTATAACTAGGGGTGTCACGATTTCGATTTTAAATCGAAATCGATCGAAATTAAGTCACAATCTCGATAATCGAATTCAAAAATGGAATCGTCGATACTGCCACGCCCCCATGTCACGTCCAGTCGGTTTGCAAAGCGGAAAAAAGCACACGTGTTGAAGTGCTGCGAGTCCTCTCCCTCAGTTACAGCCAGTCAAAAGATAGCATGGCTAGGCTACTGCAGATGCAGGAGACCCATCGACAGGACTTCTGACCTCCTCTTTCACTAAAGTCGCCGGTGTGGGACAGTGGGAGTATTTCTGATTTCCAGTGAGTTATGTTGACAACGTTCACATTCGCGTTCAAAGTTCGCGCTTAAAAAAAGCCACAGTTTGCAAGCTCTGCTACTGTATGTGCGTCAGTGCGTGTACCATTCTTCCACTTTTTAAATTAAAACTTTAAATTGTCAAAAACAGCAGACTCAGAACAGTATAAATCTTTATACAATAAATCTTGCATGTCACAAATAACTTGATTCTCCACCTCCACGAATGAGACAAGTGTCGTTCATTTCCGCACCTAGTCTATTTTTGCTGCACGCGCCGAGTTAAAGCGACAGCGCACAGTTCGTGGTCAAAATGAACATGACATGAAAATGTTGTAATTTCATCATAAATGCATTTAATTAAATTCTAAATTAAATACTAATTTTTTCACAGTCATGTTTGTACTTTAAGACCGAGGTAAAGCAAGGAAAACATATATGTATCTGTTAAACCGTGTTTGTTTTGTTGTGAACTTGAATGTCCTCTTCTGTGAATAAGACTGCAGTTACAAAAGAGAAACTACATGGCAGGCTATTTTGCTTAAGTTTCTAATTGACTGAAGATATAAGTTATTGTAACATTATTTTGTTAATAAATGTTTTAAATTTGACAATGTAATGTGGTACATTGCGAACAAAGGTCATATATTATATTACATAAAAGTCTAGTCTAAAAATGGCATCGCAAACTGTGCTTAAAAAAAAAAAATGTAAAAATCGAGAATCGAATCGAACCGTGACCTTAGAATCGAAAATGGAATCGAATCGAGGATTTGGAGAATCGTGACACCCCTAATTATAACCATAATGTCTGTGTGCTGCACATTCGGGACTATCCGTTGTTTATGTACACAAATTGTCTTATTATTTGTAGTTGTGTTTTCTATTAACATTTCTAATTAAAAGCTTTTTGTAGTTGCTATGATAGCTGTGATGTAGGCAAAGGGCAATGCTTTACCTCCGCTAGCCTGCTAACTAACATTACAGTATTGATGTAGTGTTTACGTTAGCTTTTGTAAGCTCTTGCTTTTGTAAGACTGTTCACCGCCTCTTAGGAAATGATTCAAGATTTTGCAATCGATTACTGTTTGTATAACATTGTATCTATTAGAAATTTAGAAAAAAAAAAACATACTACTCTGAAACATCCTGTAAAATCTGTGTTGAAATCCATTCAGCACAATCCTGTTGTTCGTTAACATTGTCAGGGTCTGAAATCACAGGGTCCAATCACAACACACTGGGCCAGCTAACCAATCACAGCACTTTTTGGATTTCGTAAAGAGGGGCTTCATCGAAAACGACGCATTCAACAAGACTGGGGAGAGAGGAGCTGTACTAATGTAAAATATGTGAAAAATAATGTTTTTTGAACAATCAAGCATGAAAACATATTCAAGTGCACCCCAAAAACAAAATTAAGACTTCGTAAAAGGACATAATAGGACCCCTTTAAATCTTTCTAAGCATATACATTTAGCAATTATAAGTAACTTATACTTATAATTGTCTCACTCAGTCTCAATATTAAAATAAACATTATCTGATTGGCTATGCACTAAAAATTATTTTTGCTTTCCTAAATGGGACAGGATATACACATTACGCATTGTTTTGCTAAACCCTTACATGGTGATATAATCTCTTTGTTACAGAGGCCACCTGCGTTACGGAGATGTCGTTCCTGATGGTTTGCTGGAAACAGAACGACTTTAACAATGCACTCTGCTCTAATGAAGTCTCATCCTTCTACACATGTGTTGAAAAGGTATTGCAGGCGTGCAACTCACAATCCTCAGGAAATCCTCTGTAAAACACCCGACTGATAGCTGACAGCAATTTAATGACCTGAATTAACATGGTTTGATGAATATATGGAAATGGCTAATTGGGATGAGCGAAGAAATAGATTTTCTCTGCCATTTTCTGGTTATGGCGAACACATTTCCCAGTTTGCAGTGCAGTTTCCTGCCAGACCTTTAGGTTGTTTTTTTTTTTACCTTGCTCGTTTCCATGTTTTTGGCATCCTCGCGCATCTAGCGAGATACTATTTCTGCTAGCATCTACCCTCTAGTCTACAGCTTGAATGTTAGCTAGATTGAGCCTTTGTTGAGGAGAAATGGTAATTAAAATGCATGCAATAGTTATTTTCATTTAACATGGTCTTCTAATTTTGTTTCTTACAGGCGCAGAGCAAGGCCAAAGGACAACAGGGAACTCAGAGTCGACTTTTGCCTAAGGAAGCCAACACCTTATTAAAAAGATTTCCCAACCTGGCCAGTGAGATTTAGGACCAGTAACACAGATTAGTCACAAATCGACACTTTTATTATCTGAGCTGTATAGATGGGGACTTTAGTCTGTGTGCATTACTGCACCAGCCATTTGATGAGAACGGGGTGTGGAAAGGTTTTCTAAAAAACAGCAATGAAGCTGTCACTGGGATGCTCGCCAAGCAAATGAGCTGCATTCACAAAGTTTTGAAGGTACCTTTGGTGATTACTATATTTTACTCGCTGCTCTAGGTTGTCCCATTTTAACTGTACAAAAGAAGAAGCTCAGTTCCCTTCATGTACTTAAAGGGATAGTTCGACCAAAAATGAAAATCTGTCACCATTTACTGACCCTCATGTCATCTTTTGTGCACAACAGAAGGAAGAAAGCCGTACAGGTTTTAAATGATATGAGGGTGAAGAAATGTTGATAGACTTTACATTTTTTTGGTTGAAATCTCCCCCCCCCTTTAATTATTTTTCCGATTAATTTGTGTTATTAATGTTTGACCACACCAACATTACATTATAATCTGAATGTTATTGTATTGCTTTTTGGTATTGCTTTTCTAAATCTCCCCTGCATAACTGAGCTGTGATCTGTGAAACCAGAAGATTTATTTATTTTACAATTGTTCTTCCTGTTTCGTGCTGTGTCCACAATATAATTAGTCTCAGCCATTTTCAGTTATCAGAAAATGGAGATCAAGGGAGAAGTACTCAGTGCCGAATTATGTTACATGCCATGACAAAGTGTATTGGTTTTGACCATTAAAGCTCTGCAATAAAGATTGAAATAACTCATTTGTAAACGTATTGTCTTATAAATACGGTAATTCACTTTCAATTCAAATGAAAGATTTCATGTTTTGATTGATTTGATTTGAAACTTTGTTCAACTTTGTAACCATGAATTGGTTTAGTTCCCTTAATGCAATTTAACCATGGCTATCCTGTGATAACACTGCCCACCATTTCCTTAGGCTGATTATCTACAGTTGTCTGCAGCGTAATGTGTTTAGACCCAAAAGGAAATGCTGTCTGCTGTTAGACTAAACCTTACTCAATCACGACATGGTAAATCTGCTGCTGTTGAACAGCTGTCAACTGGACAAACTTTAATCAAGTAACAATGAACAGCCCAAAATACATTAAGATCTAAGACTGAAACAGCTACAACTCTGCAGAAAGGTGTTACCAATGTAAATGCCCCTCAGATTTTATTTGAAATACTACAAAGTAATGATTACCTCAACCTGTTATATTTACTAGGCATTTGATGTTATAGAGTAATCCATGCAGTCTCCAGTTCCTTAAGCGTGTATATAAACCAGATTAACACCCCCAATAGAGTGTGGAAGAATGCCAAGCAATGCAGCCACACCTCTGGGCATCAGATAAGAGCAAACCAACTATTATCATTTGTTTTTGTGTTTTTTTTAGCTCATTGACAAAATGACTGATCAAATTTACAAATTCTTACATTTTAAGCAATGATGTAATTTTAGTGTTCTTTAGCAAGACAAATATGTTATTTTATCTGTATATGTAAAAGACCAACTGAAATCTGGACACAAGTAAACTGATCCTACAGATGAATGAATTTTAGTATAGAATATGAATAACGTGTAATTGTGGTGTGGTTAAAAGGAGCCTTTGATCTTTTATTAAATTATGAGTAAGTGATTCAGGTATTGCTAACTTCTATTGAAGCTGTATGAATGGTGAACAATGTGGAATGAGGTCTATTCAAGTGCCTGTGTATACACAGGTGAACAATACAAGACATGGTGAGCTCAACCACCTGTGTGTATAGAGGCTCTTGTTTTTAAAATATTTAAAATCCAGGAGATTTAAAAGATCATTTTTTTCCAAGTGGTTAATAATAGCCACCTTATCAACACAAGCCCTTTGCCCTTTGTTAAGAAGGCTTCAGGAGTTATGGAAAAGAACAGGAATTCCTTGTCTGTCTGTTTCATATTTGCCATGTGACCGCAAAGGCCTTTGTTTTCTGTTTTTAAGCTTTAGGCGCATTTTCGGGGGTGCTGTACAAGGTTTTGCTGAGTTATTCAAAAACCCATTCTATGCAGATAATTAGATTTTTTTGTTGTTGATGTTTTAATGTTTTAAATTTCTGAATAAAAATGTATCCTATTAGGATTTCACGTTTTGGTGAATTGGTGGCTAATTTGGATAAATTTGTACAATCTTGTTACAATATTGTACAATCTGCTTACACCCCACTGATGATGCTTACTTTTTTCGAAAAATCTTACATTTCTGTATGAATCGCAATGTACACTGTATAAAAATTGTGCTTTTAATAGTAAGATACTATAAAATTGCGACAATAAAAACCTGTTAATTGGTTAACAGTAAGTTTCCTTAATGTATGCGGTGAATACCTGTAATATATATCTAACCTTACATAAAATACTGTTACATTTACAGTTTTTGGAAGTGAAAAAGAACAAGTCATTGTATTATTTACAGTGGAAAAAAAAAGTAAATTGACTGGCAGAATTCCATACGTGACACTTAACATTTTATGTATTTTCATACATTTGATGTATGTTTCTTCCTAGTTTTTTCCAATCAGGTATGTAGCTACATTAGGTTTTTGTTACAATAATGTTTATTCCATTTCTTTTGTGTCATATGTGTTACCATGAAGGTGTTTACATATTGCCTTTTATATATTAGTATTTACCTTGTGATGATCTTTGATTCATTATGACTTTCTCATTACCCCGTTTTGTTGGCTGACAGTGTACAAAGGCACAAAACAGATATTATTATAGGTTGGTATATTTACTGTAAATTTAAGTTAAATCTGTTACTACCATATTTTTTACTGTAGCCTTTCAAGAGCTGCTGGGTTTTTACCGTGTACGAAATTCAAATGAATTTGCCTCATAAAATAGTTACATTTTCTCACAAGATCAGGTTGGTCCTGTAAGATATTTCTTTCTCATTAAAGTGTCATTAAAACTTTGTCACAAGTAGACTGACAATCTTTTAAACTAAAGTCACGATGAGACAGAAGTAGCGACAGATCTTTTCTTCCATATTGTGACACATCAGAGTGTAACAGATTATTGAAAAAGTGGTACATCAGTAGTTGATTGGATCCTATGTTTCGGAATAAAATAAAAATCTATGCACAGATAAGTGGTTCACAATAAGATCTATAACGTACTCGGTTACTAACGTAACCTCGGTTCTCTCTAGAGAGGGAACGAGTACTGCGTAATATCTTACGCTATGGGGAAAACTCTTTTTTTATTAATGTAAAACGCTTTGCGGCAGCAAGCAGACATAGGCGAGACAGCTCGCGCGCCTATTGGCTGCCCTGCGGCAACAGCAGCAGCCTATCGAGAGTGGCTCTGCGTGACGTCACGACGAATGGGGGCCTTTCGCGCCCATATAGTCACGTCCCGCCAGAAAGGGCGTGGTCTCGCCCCATAACTAGGCTCGATAGCTGCTCTTACGTTGGTTTTCATCGCCAAAGCGAACCAGAGCGTATTCCAAGCACGGCAAGATACGCAGTACTCGTTCCCTCTCTAGAGAGAACCGAGGTTACGTTAGTAACCGAGTACGTTCTCTTACGAGAGTATCTCTCGTACTGCGTAATATCTTACGCTATGGGGAACACAATGCAACACGCCGTGCTGGTAGGGATCCAACACCAAAGTCCCAGGGGCCAAAGCCCGGGGCGCATATAGTGCATAATCACCATAAACTCACAGAGAGTGAGGGAAGAGAGGCTAGAAGCATCATTCCCTGTAAATAGCATCCGAAAGGAGCTAATCATGTGACAAATAGACCATACCGTCAGGGTGAACATTCAGCCTGAACTGGGTGGCCACAAGTGTGTCAACATTTTAATGAGCTGCTGTACCGGTCAGTGAGCAATACGCAGGTCAAACTCAGTATCCGAGCCGCACAGCGGGCAGATAGCACTGAATTTTATACCGCCAAAAGCTTAGCTTGTAAGGCGGGAACCTCCAGGTTATAGTATTTTATAAATGTAGACGGCGAGGCCCAGCCCGCGGCCATACAAATATCTTGCAGGGTAACCCCGCTAGACCATGCCCACGAGGAGGCCATGCCTCTTGTGGAGTGCGCTCTAACACCCAAAGGGCACTGTAGGCCCTTAGAGGTGTAAGCCAGCGCAATGGCACCGACTATCCATCTGGATAGGCTCTGTTTCGAAGCGGCAAGTCCCTTAGCACGGCCGCCAAACGAAACGAAAAGCTGCTCAGTCTGTCTGAAACCAGACGAGCGGGACACATAAGCCCTTAGTGCCCTGACAGGGCAAAGGAGACTCGCACGTATACTTTGAGCGTGGAAGGGGTCCTGCCCTTATCCAGTAGCTCCTGAAGGAAGGAAAGCACTTCCGTAACCCCGCAGTCTACAGGTGAAAAGCTCTGCGCTTGACACCAAGCAGAGAACACAGACCACTTCGAGGTGTAGAGCCGTCTGGTAGACGGGGCTCTAGCCTGCGCGATCGTGTTTAACACTCCCTCTGGGAGGTTAGCGGGTACCCGTTGATGGCCCATGCGTGCAGGGACCACAAATCCGGGCGAGGATGCCAAATCGAGCCTCCCGCCTGAGAGAGGAGGTCTCTCCTCCGCAGTAAAGGCCATGGGACAGCGCTGGTCAGCTGCATCAGGACAGGGAACCACGACTGGTTTGTCCAGAGCGGAGCTATGAGTAGCACTGGGCATCCCTCCCTCCTGATTCGCTCCAACACCTGAGGCAGGAGTGAGACAGGGGGAAAAGCATATAGGGGGCGGCGGGGCCAAACATGGGCCAGCGCCTCCCGGCATTTCGAGAAGAATCTCGGGCAGTGAGCGTTTTCTTGGGACGCGAACAGGTCCACCTGCGCTTTGCCAAACGTTTCCCACAGCAGCTGGATCGTCTGCGGGTGCAGAGACCATTCTCCTGCTGGGACGTTGTTTCTGGACAGCCTGTCTGGCCCCACATTTAGGTGACCAGGCACATGCGCCGCTCTCAGCGAGAGCAGGTTGTGCTGAGCCCAGACCAGGAGGCGTCCCGTCAGCCTGTAAAGGTTTCGGGACCTGACGCCGCCCTGGCGATTTATGTACGCCACCACTGACATGTTGTCCGACCGGACCAATACGTGGTGGCCTTTTATCTGGGGACAGAAGCGCCGTAGCGCTTTGTCGACTGCTATTAATTCCAAGCAGTTTATGTGAAGGAGCTTCTCCCGTACTGACCATAGGCCAGCTAGCGGTCTGCCCTCGAGCAGTGCTCCCTGCCCCGAAGTGGAGGCGTCCGTAGACACCACCTTCACACTCGAGGGGATCCCCAGACTCACACCTGACTGATACCAGTCGGTTGCTTTCCATGGTTTCAGAGCCGAAATGCACTGAAGGTCGACCCTGAGGCGAAATAGACCTGCGGTCCACGCCCTGGGGGGAACTCGTGCTTTTAGCCATAGCTGCAGTGTGCGCATGCGGAGCAGGCCCAACTGGAGTACGGAGGCTGCTGAGGCCATCAGACCCAGCATTTTCTGAAACCTTCTGAGCGGGACTATAGAGCCGTGGCGGAAGGATCTCGCGACGTGCTGAATATTCAATCCGCGCTCCGGTGACAGGCGTGCTGTCATGGATAGCGAGTCTAACACTGTTCCCAGAAAGGAAATTCTCCGACTGGGGAGCAGTAAGCTTTTCGCCCAATTGACTGTAAGGCCCAGCTCCTCGAGGTGCTCGAGTAATGCGGCCCTGTGTTCTATGAGCTCCGTTCGTGAACGAGCTAGAATCAGCCAATCGTCCAAGTAGTTCAAAACTCGCATGCCCCGAAGTCTCAGGGGGGCGAGGGCCGCGTCCATGCACTTCGTGAACGTACGGGGTGCTAGGGACAGGCCGAACGGCAGGACTGTGTATTGATATGCCTGGCCCTCGAAGGCGAATCTCAAGAATCGCCTGTGATGGGACGCTATTTGTATTTGAAAATAGGCGTCTTTCAGATCTATTGACATGAACCAGTCTCCTTGGCGCACTTGCGCAAGGATTTTCCTGGTCGTAAGCATTCTGAACTGGCGCTTCACGAGCGTTCTGTTCAGCAGTCGCAGATCTAGAATGGGTCTGAGCCCACCATCTTTTTTCGGTACCAGAAAATATCTGCTGTATAAGCCCCCTTCGCCCTGAGATAGAGGTTCTATAGCCCCTTTTCTCAGTTGTTTCGCTATCTCGGCTCGAAGTAGATGAAACACTTCGCTTTACACCGTAGTTTCGACTCGCGCCGTACAACGGCGGGGGCGTCGAGCGAACTGTAGCGAACTGTAGCGAACAGCCTCTCGTTATAGTGTTCAACACCCATTCTGATACCCCGGGAAGCCTTGACCACGCATCTGCGTGAATAGCTAGGGGTAGAATGAAATCTGGGCTCTGGCCGCGGCAGGACGGCGGCTCGAGAGCCCCTGTGTACTGGGAACACAACACCGTGTTTACAGCGTTCGAGGCGGGGGGCGCGCTGATCACAGCGGGCAGCCTGGCCGCGCTCAGCTTCTCTATGGCGGGACGCGCAGAGAAAGTGAGCGGGGCGAATCCCGTGGGATTCGGCGCGTGTGAGGGAATGTGGGCACATTTACTAAATGCGGGCACAATTACTACACTGAGAATACTGTCAGCTCGCACCGACTAAATCACTGCTGTGTTTACAGCGTGCGAGGCGCGCGCTGATCACAGCTGGCAGCCTGGCCGCGCTCAGCTTCTCTGTGACGGGTTGTGCAGAGAAAACGAGCGGGGGCGAATCCCGTGAGATTCGGAGTGTCTGTGAGAAATGCGGGCGCGAGACAGCGGGCACATTTTCTGCACGGAGAACACTCGGCTCGCGCCGACTGAATCAACGCTGTGTTCACAGCGTGCGAGGTGCGCGCTAATAACAGCGGGCAGCCTGGCCGCGCTCAGCTTCTCTGTGACGGGTTGTGCATAGAAAGCGAGCGGGGGTGAATCCCGTGGGATTCGGCGTGTCAGTGAGGAAATGCGGGACAGCGGGCACATTTACTGCACTGAGAACACTGTCGGCTCGCGCCGACTAAATGTGTGTTAGTTTCGTTTTTACAGAAACCAAGGGACACGCATCGTGTAGTGTAAGCGGGCATTGTATGGGCGCGTTCACTACATTTTCTGCACAACCAACATGAGTTGGTTTTATTTGTGCTAGCCCTGCACCGTGGCGGGCTG
This sequence comes from Chrosomus eos, assembly GCA_036326025.1. Taxonomy (NCBI): domain Eukaryota; kingdom Metazoa; phylum Chordata; class Actinopteri; order Cypriniformes; family Leuciscidae; genus Chrosomus; species Chrosomus eos. Next base: position 14,417,389 of record CM070833.1, read on the forward strand.
TGTCTGGGTGTGGGAATGGGCACTGGGACGTGGGCATTCTTACAACACTCGTAACACCATCGGCCGTGGCCGGCACACCAGAAAATGCACTCTTTATTGGATTTATCTGGGTAGCCATAGAAACGGCTTTTGTGCGCAGGCAAGCGGGCTGAGACACCGGCTGCTTCACTGCGAAATACACTGGGACAGTCACAACGCATGGAACTGAACGAGCAAGAAGTTTTGGTGGAAATCCGGCCGCAGCGGGATCTGAACACCGTCACTTTCCTAGAGAGACTAGGAAGGCCTTGAGACCTCGGGCTTTACCTCAATCCTCGGCCGGGGCCCGCGCTGAGGGGGGCGGCGTCCAGCAGAGCGAGAGCGCGGTGTTTGATCTCGGGCCTGGCGGCACTGCTAGTTAGCCGAAACGACGGCGCTTTGTGCTGTCCGTCTGGGAGCGACTCGAGCGAAGCCGGCGAAGCTGGCGGGCGAACCGGCGAGCTTTGGCGGGCTGGAAATAGCTCGGGCGTTTGCTGGGCGCGGCGCTTCTTGCGGCGCGGCATCACGGCGGGCTGGGATGCGGGCTCGGAGAACGAAGCTAGGCGAGTCCGCAGAGTCACCATAGGCAAGCGTTCACAATGATGGCATCCGCCGTCAGCGAGCGCGGTGGCCGCGTGATCCTCACCCAGGCAGGACACGCAGATGACGTGGCGGTCCTCATCGCTGAGTGGGGCTCGGCAAGAACACAGGAAGGCATCTTTAAAAAGACGCCGCTCTTTTAGAGGGGTGGGAAAAAAGGCAAATAATGCAACACACACACTCTAAGCAGAGGAAAGGATATGTACGCCGGAAAGCGCAGCAGGTACGGCGGCTGAAGGCGGCGAGGCCAGCGACTCCAGACTCGATGGCACGTCCCGCTGAAGGCTACAGGTCGACGGCGCGGCTTCTCACTCTGGATCCAGCGATGCGGGAGGCTTCGCTGAAGAGATGAAAATCAACGTAAGAGCAGCTATCGAGCCTAGTTATGGGGCGAGACCACGCCCTTTCTGGCGGGACGTGACTATATGGGCGCGAAAGGCCCCCATTCGTCGTGACGTCACGCAAAGCCACTCTCGATAGGCTGCTGCTGTTGCCGCAGGGCAGCCAATAGGCGCGCGAGCTGTCTCGCCTATGTCTGCTTGCTGCCGCAAAGCGTTTTACATTAATAAAAAATTAAGGATAATTTTTGGCTTCAATATCTCGTGGAAAAGAGTTTTCCCCATAGCGTAAGATATTACGCAGTACGAGAGATACTCTCGTAAGAGAACATAACATCCATTTAGAAGGTTTATTTTCATTTTATGTCGATTTTAAATCTATTTTTTTTTATATTTGTTCACCAATCAAAACAATCAGCAACATTTTAAAATCCTTTTCTTGTAATTATACAGAGAATGATGCCAGTTGCATAGTCAATGTTGACATTAGCTATGGGGGAAACATTGGCTCAAGTTGTTTATCATAATCTATCAATGTTATTTATTTATTTATTTATTTATTAAATCTTTTATATATTATTTAATGTATTTAATCTTTTTCTACCAAATAAAAGCCAGCAATAGGCCTATTGGCAGCAGGCCTATCTGATTTGTTATAGTGAAATTGCAAAATATAGTAGTAGTAGCCAATAACCAAGTAGCCTAGCCTACAGTAATAAAAATAAATGATAGTTAGTTTAAAGGAATAATTGTTAAAACGGCTTGCCATAGCCTCACTGCACTGTGCTCCATAAATGTTTATGTCCTGACTCCTATAATCATCTGTAGTACTGAAGACTGCAGGAGCGGCGTCTCTTCTTTCTTCACCTCAGTGAACGCAAACCTCAGTCAGACTCAGACCTCAACATGGGAGGGGTGTCAGTCGTGTCTTTGGACTTTTAGAAGTTTAGACAATATTGTTTTGTTCTATCTGATCATTATCAATGTTTCTTCTTCTGGAACATACATTTATAAACATTTTGAGGCGGGAAGGCGTCACACTTTCCCTGTATGCCCGCGAAGAGCAATGATGGGACAGTTGTGCTGGATGTATGGTCAATGACAGGATGGATATCACTGGGATCCTCTCTATTGCTGTTGTATTTCGTTTCTCTGTCGGTGTCTACGGCGAGGTATGTTAACTCAGTTTGCTATGACTAATAAGTTATTAGTCAGCTCACAAACAGTCAAACTGATTTATTTATTGACGCGTTCCTTTTGTTTTAGTAGAGTTCAGACGCCGACAAAAACTGTTTTTTAGGCTAGATTAAATACGTGTACAGTAATGTTTTTTTACTAGTCTGTAAAATTAGATTGTACATTTTTCTTCTGCTAAATGAGTAGTTAGAATGGAAATCGACACGCGAAAGATTTAAAAGGTTGATTGGCTGTCACTGTGACTTTAACGCCGTATCATGTGAAAGTGTGTTGTAATTGTTATAGAAGGAATTATGCAGTCTTTGTTCGTTTTGTGTGTGTGTGTGTGTGTGTGTGTGTGTGTGTGTGTGTGTGTGTGTGTGTGTGTGTGGCTGAGGTGTACTTTGCCCCGAATAGATCTATTTAAAGTATCTAAATAATAATCACGAGATAATGAGAGCCGTGCATATGCACAAATTACACGTCCCTTATGTAAAACTGTAAAATAAAACATTAAACCAGTCTAAGTGGGTGCTGGTTTCAGATGGTCTGCTGTGGCATGACAAGCTGAAAAGTGTCCAAAACCCCACTAAAACCAGTCAACATATTTGAAAGCCACACCGTTAAGATATTTCAGCAGGGATGAATACAAAACATTCATTAAAATAATTAAAACAGAACATAATGACTTATGACTTATGAGAATATACTAAAGCCGTATACCCTGTGCAAGCTGAGCACATCAGACAACCAAAGCTTAACCCTTCTATAGTCATTTAGGTTTTGGTATTGGTATTGGAGTCAGGCTTTGCGGCATTTTCAAGAACATCTAAACTAAAACATTTAGAGCTTGTGTTTACTGTTTAATAGTTTATATTAAGGCCTGGTTTCACAGACAGGGCTTTGCCCAAGCCAGGATTAGGCCTTAGTTTAATTAGAACATTTCAATAGCTTTTGTAAACATGCCTTAAAAAATACTGGCGTGCATCTTGAGACAAAACAGTTGTTTAGGACAATATGTTAACGTACAATACAGTACAATACAGTTAACGTATACTTGCTGTTGTTTTTTGTTGTTCCTCAAGTCTGAAGGCTTGAGAAACTTGCATCTTATTTGTACTTACACCCGCTATACACTGCAAGCGTCCTCCTGTCCCATCGTTTGCTTGCAGTTTAGTGAGGAATGAGGATGAGAGAAAAGTGTGATGCTCATTCCCTTCATCACACCCAGCTCACACACTCACACAGTAGCAGTCACATACTGGCTTGATGTTGATGGTCATGAAAATGTTCTTTGATCTCAGCTGAAGTACTGCTAAAGCATAACTGCTCCACACTATTTTCCTGTCGTAAAGCAACGGATACCTTTAATAGACTTCCTCTAGGGAGAAAACCTCTCTGACTAAGGCTGGCAGATGGTTTTTGGGATCAAAACAACATGTAACTCAAACAAAACAGATAAAATGGTATAAATTACAAATAAGGCTGTATCCTGTGTTTAAGTCGTAATTCATGTCTAGCCATTTTTATTATTCACTTCATTTATTTGTCATGCCCTTACAAAAGTGTCATGCACAAAAAGTTTTTTATGTTAAAGATTCTTCATGGAACCATAGATGCCTATGGTTCCATGAAGAATCTTTAACATCCAAGGCTCCTTTCCATTGCACAAAAGTTACTTTTTAGTGGAAAAGTCCTTTAGATTATTAAAATGTTCTTCAATCTAAGATTTTTTATTTTATTTTAAGGACTCTTCACTGAAAGGTTCTTTGAAGAACCAAAAAATGTTTCTTCTATATGGCATCGCTGCAAACCCCCCTTTTGGAACCTTTATTTTTAAGAGTGTGGCACCGTGAAGGTATCAGATTGGACCATGTATATATTAAACAAAATACCAATACCAAAATGATATACCAAAATGAATACCAAATGATTACCCATTAATTTCACAAGGTAATTCAAAGAATATAAGACACTTTAAACAATTTTTTTTATTGTTTTAACTTTTTTTTATTGTTTTTATGTGTTGGTATATGTGGCTAATATGGATGAATAGTTTGTTTTCTATGAGAAATGTCAAATTATGTTGTATACCATGCAATGACAATAAAGGTAAAACTAATATGGTACAGAACATGTCCAAAAAAACAACATGTCTACATTTTTTTTCTACTTTTTTGTTAGTCATAGAAGTGAACTGAGTGTTGTTGTTTTGTCTTCATAGGCAAGACAGAGCGCTGTGTACCTAAATACCCTGCAGAGCTCAGGTAGGCACTCACATGCATTTACAAGTCTATATTTTTTACTATTTCTTAAAGGTTAAAGTGCAAGCTGGAATCCTATTTGTTTTCTTTATGAGATTTGCTGATATACCAGCATTTCTTTTGTGAGAACATTTGCTTGGAAAATTAAATTATGCCACCTAATTCAGGCACACACTCATTAGTTGCAGCTGAAATGTCACTGTATTTTGTTCTCATAAAGAGCATCTCTTTCGCTGCCAATAACCACATCCCTGCTTGGCACTGTATTTAATACAACATTAACCGATGCAAAAACACTCGACTGTCAAGAGATATATTTGTCGATGTTTCCCTACGGCAGAGTTAAAGACATACTCAACCACAACAATCGCTTCTCAAACAAGATTGCCATGGAGAGAAACACAATATTCAATGGGCTTGTAATATGAGTAAAGCACAATCACTTACTGATGACAGTGAATGGATGTGAAGCAACTGTGGCATTGATGGGCTTTGAGGAGTCACTAATTTGAGACTGAATGCCCCACTGTTTTTGCATATTACACGTGTCATATTCATATTTTGTGAACTTTTGCTTTCCTTGCCTTCCAAGTCTGGACAGGTTTGTGCGCTGACATCCCTAGGGCAGGATGCTGAAATATACTCAACCTTCCCACAGAACCGTCAATCTACTCCCAGTTCATGCTGGGGCAGTGTGAGATTCCTATATGATTGCCTCATCTGTAGACTTATTTTACACAGGCCAGCAGCCTCTGCTGTTAAACCACTTATATTTAGTCTCTTGTGATACCACCAGGAGTCTTGTTGGTGGTCTTTATCGTGCTCTATAACTGTACACCATGATAAATATGACTGGAACTCAACCCTGATGCTATTTCAGCAAATTGCTTTACTGTATGTACAGACCGACATACAGCGTGGAATCTGAGCTCTCACGAGACAAGACGTGAGTGTGTGCAAGAAAAGATTTTAGACTGTTGAACTATTAACCTGCCAATGTGCACATATTTATAAAGGCGTATACATAACATAATAATTAATTAATTAATTAATTAATTAATATATATATATATATATTATATAATATATATTAACTTGATAATGGTTATATTATATTAAATTATATTATTTACATTGTATTACATTACATTATACTATATTGCATTACATATTGGTTATCAGCCATACCATGAAAATAATTCTCAATATTTTATCATTAGATTATGAAAAGTTTCCTTTTTTGTTCGGTGAGATGTAAGATAGCCATGTCATCCTCCTCTGTTGTCTATGCCTAAATTGAGATAATCATAATGGATGGACTGGACACTTAAAAATGGCTCACATTGGAAATCTAATACTGTTCCCTGATGAAAAAAGTTTTTAATAAGATATGGAATGATACTGTGTGAGTTTTTTTCCGTACTTTGTTTACAGTTATATTTGCAATAATTAATGTAGAGTTTCAGTGATGCTTTAGCTCTAATATGCTTATCTTGGCCATCAGTCTTTAAGTGCACTTGTCTCAGCTCAATAAGTCTAAAGTAATCTACACAAGCAGGGTTAGGCTATGTGTCAGCTGGGTGTAGATTTGTATACGCATACAGGTGTAAATACTTTTCTGGCGTAACGTCTGCTAGCATTTTGGCCCATAATACTTACAGTATGTGATGGTCTCATCTCTCTCTCCCTAAGGGTTTAGCACCTGCTTCTAAAGAGAGACTAGGGCACAATGTCCTCTGTTTGATCCTGCACAACAAGCCCATAAATTCTCAGAAGTTTTTTTTTTCTTTTCTTTTTTTCTCAGAGCTGATCGATTCTATGGAAGCTTGTTTCCGCCACAGAATTAAAAATAAAAAAAGGTAATTGTGACTTTTTTCTCAGAATTGCATGTTTATATCTCGCAATTCTGACTTTGTAACACACAATTGGGAGATATAAAGTCAGAATTGCATGATATAAAGTTGCAATTGTAAGTTATAAAGTCAGAATTGGAGATATTAAGTCACAATTGTGTGTTATAAAGTCAGAATTGCGAGATATAAACAGAATTATAATATAAGTCATAATATAATATAAAATAATTTCTTGCAAATTGTGTTTACATCTCGCAATTCTCAATTTATAACACTCAACTGTGACTTTTATATCATGCTAATTCTTGTTGAGATGTAAACTCGCAATTGTGATATAAAAAGTTGCAATTATCTTTTAAAATGTCTTATTCTGTGTCGGAAACAAGCTTCCAAACTATTCTGACATAGTGGATAAGTTTCCCTTTGGTGAAACTATTGTTACTTGCCTAAACAAATATTTGATATATAATCTGAAATCATATTATATAATCGCTTTCAGAAAACCTGTAATTGCATTAAAGAGCGTCTCCTCCTTATTTCGTTCTCTTTTATAAATGCCCCAAAGCACCCACTGAAGTGACTACTGCTTTTTAAATATCCTTCTCTTGTGGTGGATGGATTTAACGTCTGTCTCTTGTCTGAAAATACGTCAAGACTCTAGTTAAGCTTGCATTTGGACAGTGGGCACAAAGCCCAGGACTTTCTCCCTTTCTAGTCACATTTCCAGAAAAGCATTAGAGCACAGACTGGCAGCGAATAGGGAACTGCTTAAGATTGTAACTACTAAGTTATGGATTGCTGTATTAAATTATTGCTTGGTCACAATGGTCACAATTTAATTTAACAACCCACACTAAAGCATGAAATGAAATTGTTGTTTCTGGCTGCTATTGTATAACACATCACTACAAGGCATGTAAGGTCTGAATAGTGACTCATCATAGTGGGTCTTCACAGGTCTTGCTGTTCCAGCAGTGCAGCAAGCCATCATTAGTATCTCACACTGCTGTTGCTGTAGGGGTTTTTCCTCATAGAAAAAAGTTACAAGATAAGAAAGCCAATAAGACCACCTTAGGTTTGCAACACTGCCGCTTTGACATAAAACGAGGTCCTATTATGCAAATTTTTTTCATGCCAAGGATTTTAAAATGAGTTGAGCTTTATTTGCCACTGCATTAAAATATTATTTTATGCTCCATCAAGGGCATTATTTAAATTTTGAATGTTGAATTTAACTTTATATTGTGTGCATGATTCCCATAGGACCTCTGTCCTGCTCTGAGGGCTTCACTGAGCTGGGTTATTACAATGGATCTGTGTCTCAGACAGACTCTGGCTCTTCCTGTCTAAAATGGACTGACTTTCCAGACTACATGCTGCAGTACCCTGATCGTGGGCTGGGTGACCACAACCACTGTAGAAATCCTGACCGTGCATCCAACCCCTGGTGCTTTTTCAGACAGAAGTCAGGAGCAATCGGATGGGCCTACTGCGACTGCCACCAGGGTGAGCATTCCTTGTTGTTGTTTTTATTTTAATATCTTTTTGTACCTTGAGTTTTGAGGAAGAGTAGGGGACCATTCACGCAAAAAAATAAAATAAAGTAAAAGCAAGACTCATGTCAGTGGAATGTAAAAAAAACCATGCTCTTGAGATGCGTTTTTAAAAGTTGAACTTCATTTAACTTTAGCAATGTGTTTTCAGAAGACAGGAGTGCAACGCTCAAACATGTCAATCTAGCGCATGTTTAGATGGGAAAACAATGGAAAAGCAGAGCAGTGGAATTCAAAAAAACATTTTGTGTGGACAGACCCTAAGTGTAAGCCATTTACAAACCAACCAACACATGTCCAAAACTATTTCTGATCTGAAGCTTGAAAATAATAAGTGTTACTATGCAAAAAATGTTTCATCAGGTTGTTTCTTCAAAATGTTAAGGAAGGCTGGTTATGGTTACAGATATTATATCAGTCTAGCATGACTCTCCCATGGATCATTTTAGACATCAGAGATATACTGTGACCAGCTAAGTTATAATTAGGTAAATTATGCACTGAATATGTTCTAGACATATTAAATGTACCCACAGACTGTATATCTGACAAACGTGTGAGCTTATTATCATTAATCTTTATTATTCTCAAATTAATTTCCGTTATGATCAACACATGCCTTTCTGGAGCCTAACTGTATGTATATGTATGTAGTTTTATTTATTTAATTATTTTAGGTTAAAATTTTAGGTCTATTTGCATAGAGGCAGTACAAAAGCATTTACAAAATGCATTGTACATAGAGATTGAAACTCAATTTTTTTCTACGTTTACTTTTTTAATGCTTTACATACAAATGGGTTATTGGAATACACTAATTCCATATTAAATCAGTTGTCATTAAAATTCAAATAGCTGCTGTACAATACATACAGCAAATAAGAGAAACAACTAGAATATTCAAAAATGCAGAAAATAAAATAACATTTGGGGCTGTAGCGCATGGTTGCAGGTGGCTCTAGTCTTGCTACATTTGACATTGAAACGTTCTTACTGTACGTGCTATTTGTGTTTATTAAGTGAATGTGTCCTGGTGAGGTTTTGTGTCATAGCTGTCATATTAGCGTAGGTGTTGTTGTACAGAAATTGAGTGACGTTTATTATGGCAGTCAGCACACAGCCACAGTCAAGGATTCTCTCTGTCCTCTCTTTTTATTATACTCGTCTTCCCCTGTCTATGCATTTATTGTCTAATAATCAATCAGACTCACGTCCCTCATGTGTATTTGTTACTCTGTATTATTCCCATTCTGAAAGTGTCTGTTCACTCTCTGGATCTCTTTGTGCTGGTCTGTCATCATCACCTGCCTGTGTCTGTGGTTCCTTCCTGTGATTATCTCTGTCTGCCTCTCTCCTCCTTTTCTTTTCAATGGAATAACATTAAACACGGTTACAGACTCAAACAATTAGTGTGTATTTAAATTCATGTCTGTGAGCATGGCGTGTGGCACCAAGATGATAATTAGCAAGACACAGTGTCTCTAATGTGATCATTCTGTACTAATTATATAGAGTTGATTCACAGAGTCTGTAGATGTAAATGGGTGATAGTGGGGTAAGCTGTGCCACTTTTACTTAAGTCGTCCTCTAGTCAAGGAGAAAGAAGACGGAGGTAAAAGCTAATTATATTTCAGGTCAGGATGTTTACTCTCCACTGAATAGAAAGAAGACAGTATCTGCAACAATAAGAAAATGGAGAATTGGATTTCTCTAAACATAAAAAGCATTTAGGGGTAAGGTGTGGCATGTGAATAGATAAGTTGAATCATTGGAGAATATGTGCAAATATGTATACAAAAATATATACAATATATATAAAGAAACCAGAACTTCATTTTGTTACTATTATTACTAATATTATTATTATTATTGACTCCAGGTGAGGCTCGGTTGGTGGGGGCTTCATCTAATAAAAGTGGTCGTCTTGAGGTTTACCTGAATGGCCGTTGGGGAGCAGTGTGTGACATTCACCTGACTGATCGAGATGCCAGTGTGATCTGTAGACAACTGAGGCTCGGGTATAAGCTGCAAACTCTATTCATTATCAGCTAGAGGCTCTGTGCTGAATAACACTCAGTATGTGCTCTCATTTAATTACCTGTTAACTCCCCAACAGTGAAATCGGCACTGCGCTTCGGCACTCTTACTTTGGACCTGGATCTGGTCTCTTCCACTTTGAACGTCTTGGCTGCCATGGCAATGAAGATTCTCTGCTGAAGTGCCGGAGCCGGAAATATGTCTCCGGCGACTGTAACCATGGCAATGAGGCCGGAGTGGTGTGTGCTGTTCCAGAGGGTAAGTTCGTTTTTTCAGTTGAGTGGGGTATTCTCCTGTATATATATACTTTCAATTTTGATCCATTTAATGCATGAAAAAAAGTTTTCATTTTCTTTCACTTTAATTTACTTCAACTTTTGAAAGGTATTTAAATATAGATGTACATATAGATATATAGGGCCTATGTAGATGTAGATATATATAGAGAGAACAAATGCAAGTTAGGAAACCTTGCTGTCACTTGCTTGTCACATGCTGTCAATTAAATTTCTCAGATTCACAGCTTATAAAGCAATAGTCGAGCTTCCTGTATCTGCTGATCATACTCCTGTAAGAGATATTTCCAACAGTGTTGTAGTGTGGAAAGGCCTTCTGTGGAGCTAAATGAAGACAGAATTCATGACAGACAGAAGCAGAGTCATAAACCGTGTGCCTGTTGTAATGGGACAGTTTGCTAGAACAAGGTCAGGTATATTTAGCGAGAGCTGTGAATTATTCACACAGAAACATTAGGAAGGAGAAAGCAATCTGAGATCTCTGAGGCTTTGCCAAGGGTTCTTACATGTCCCCATCATTTACCACGCACACATACATGCTACTAAGCATTAGGCCATATGTGGGAGACATATATCTTATAAAAGTATCTCTAGTACTGATGCAAATAGCAGAGTTGTAAGCTTCTGCTCTCAAGATAGTGTGAAATGTTTCACTGATTATTTTGTCCTAATCATTCTCTGCTGCAGTAAATGAATCATCGGTTGATTGGACTGTTTTGCTTAGGTAATGGTGCCCCCCTGAGGCTCGTGGGAGGCCTTGAGGATTTTGAGGGGCGTGTGGAGGTGTACCATAACGGGAGGTGGGGCACTATCTGTGATGACCAATGGGATGATATTGATGCTGAAGTGGTTTGCAGACAGTTGGGGTTGGGGTAAGATATATGTCATCATATGTATCCTTTTTGATGGGAAAAGGACCCCAATTATGACTTCATGAATAAGATCCCATTACTATACTAGTGTGTTGATGTTTTTAAAGAAAGACAACTTAAATATAATACTTCCAATTAAATATTTTTTATATATAACAATAAAATATAAAATTATCTGGAAAATATTTGTTTTCTATTCAGTTGACAGATTGGATTTTATTTCATACCTTTCAGTCTGAGGCTGTAGATAAAAAGGAAAATACATTTTGTTAAATTAAATATCTTAAGTTAACACGTTAACTTTGACAGCCCTAAAAAATACAAATAAAAACTCTCAAATTTTCTATGATCTGACTTGTGGCTTTCCATTTGAAAAAACAACAACCTTATCTTATGAGCGTGAGTACGAGGATATATCGCAAGTTCTTCTAATGTAGCTTGAAAGCTTTTGTAAGTAAGGACATCATCAGGATGTTACTGAGTTCTTTTCTGTTTAGATCATATTTTATAAATGTTTTGCTTTGAGCTGGGAGACACTGATGATGTCATGCACAAATCTGAGTGCTGCTTAAAAGGACAGTCCTTTTTTACACGCTAGCACAGTGAGTGAACTTTATTAATATAGATGAATGGAAGGAGTGTATGAATGATTGATGGGGTGCAGGGATTCACTCCATGAATCTGCAGTGGGATCGAAAGCAACTGAATTTACCCTTCACCATTTTTTCTGTTCTGTTTTCTGTTTCCACCATAGACGCACACACACACACACACACACACACACACACACAGACTCAAATACTTTGCTGTGTTCACTTAAATTTCTACTACACTTCTCAATATCCTCTTCTGTACATTATATACATCAATAATGCTTATCTTGAGTGCCTTTGCATTGTAAGTATCATTACAAAGTTATATAACTGAACTAATGTGGTACGTCTGTATCTTTCTTCCCCCTAATTATTATAATCATAAATGTATACTATTTTTCAAAGGTTTGAAAGAAGTCTCTTTTGCTCACTAAGGCTGCATTTATTTGATCAAAAATACAACAATTGTGTCATACAATTGTAATATTATTACACTTTAAGTAACTATTATTTATTGTAATATACTTTATAGTTAAATTTATTCTTTGCTAGCAAAGCTGAATTTTCAGCATCCATTAAGGCCCGTTCACACAAATGATAAGAGCTATAATGATAATTTTAAAAAAAATCATTCTAAATAAAAATAATAGCAGAGCCCACGCTACAACTATAACAATACCGGCACTGAGAAACAAGATCGTTGGACTCACTTTCACAATGATTTTTTCAAGCCAATCAGAATCCATTATGCTTTAAAGAGCTTGAACATTTAAAGTGTCAGACAATAAAACTGCAGGATGTGCATAATCAACAGAACACGGTTTTGCATTTGTGGGGATTCTAATATAGTTATATTTATCTTTAAAGTTATTGTTCTTTGCGTGAATGGGGAACTTGATGGTTACTCCAGTTTAAGTGTCACATGACATGATCATTTGAAAATCATACTGATTTGGTATCAAATTTCGTATTATTATCAATGTTGAAAACAGTTTTGCTGCTCAATGTTCTTGTGGAAACCATGATAAATTTGTTCAGGATTCTTTGATGAATAGAAAGTTCAAACAACATTTTGAAATACTTTTATTTTGTCAAATTTAAAATGTCTTTACTGTCATTTTTGATTGATTTAATGCATCCTTTATGAATAAAAGTATTCATTAAAAAAACTACTGACCCCAAACTTTTGAAAAGGAATGTGTTTCTCTACATTTGTTTATTTTTAGTGGTGTACCAAAGGCGTGGACATGGGCACACTTTGGGCAGGGCACTGGGCCTATCGTACTGGATGGCGTGCACTGCACAGGAAATGAACTGTCTCTTGAGGAATGTCCTCATGCGCCCTGGGGCCGGCACAACTGTGACCACATGGAGGACGCTGGAGTGTCTTGTAACCCATTTACAGGTGAGGATGACATGAACTGTGTCAGACAACATCACTGCCCGTATGATAACACATTAAAAGTACTATAGGGACCAAAAGTTATGCCCCTTTTACTTTTATCACCATTTCATCTGTCTGTGTAAGTGCATAGATTAAACATACCCATGCTGATGCTGCTGTAGATGGAGTGTTGCGTCTAGTAGGAGCTGATAGCCCATGGGAAGGACGCCTTGAGGTTTATTACGCTGGAGAATGGGGCACCGTATGTGATGACAACTGGAATGGACGTCACGCCCAGGTGGTATGCCGACAGCTGGGTTATCGGTAAGCTGATTGATAACATATTCCTAATGTAAATGTATGTAAGCATATGATGTGCTACTTTGAAGTAACTAAAAGCAGCACATTTTTGCATTTTAGATGTTTTCAAGTTTGATTTGAAATCTTTTGGCCTCAGGAAACTAGGAATATATGACTATATAAGTACCGGTATTCTCATTTACCCGTCTGATCTGTTGCTGCAATACCGCTATTTGTCCAACAGAGGGTGTGCGGAGGTGGCTCCAGATGGGATGTATGGGGAGGGTACAGGGTTGATCTTGCTGGATGATGTGAAATGTGAAGGGGGCGAGAGCTCTCTGCTGGACTGTGCTCATGGTCAGTGGGGGCAGCATGACTGCTCCCACAGTGAAGATGTGGGCATACGCTGTGAAAGAGAAGGACATAACAATGAATTTCCTGAAGTGGCTCCTGCCGCAGGTGCGTAAACTCCATGTAAACACTTTTATTAGCTTTATCATCATCAAGAGTAACACAAAATCCTAACCAGATGTTACACAAGAAAAGACATTTTACATGTTTAAGAGCCCTCCAAAACAAATTGGATACTAGGAAACATCATCTTTTATAATATGGCATGTTTATACGTTTATATATGCTTATAAAAACATTGTATCTTGAAGAACATGGTTAGAACATGGAGTAAAACATATTTCAATCATCAGAAAGTGATTTGTTGCTCTGACATCAAATCTTCGTTAACATAATGTGATTTTAAAATAATCATATAAAAATATATGTATATGCCTGTAATTTCAGGCACCATATTGACTCCATATTGTAGGGCTGTATAACAAGAGTGCCCGTAAAAACATTCTTAGCCAATGAAATGCATTTGTACCCCACGTGAGGGATATGATTTTGAATAACATCATCCTTTAAAAAGAGAATGGAGATAAATTGTAATTAATTCTATATTTTTATTCTCATATATTCACTACTTGTTCAAGTCTATAGAGGCCCATCTTTTCTGTGCTGTTTCTAGCTATGCTGTGGTTCCAGGTCCCCTGGTGAGGCTGGTGGATGGTGAGAGCCGTAAGGAGGGCCGCGTAGAGGTTTTTATTAGTGGCCAGTGGGGCAGCGTGTGTGATGACGGTTGGAATGACATCAATGCTGGAGTGGTCTGCAGACAGCTAGGATTCATGTAAGCATGTTTCATGTGATCAAATATCATCTCAAATTCTTCATACACTTACTTATTCCTCTTTCCCCTTTTCAATATCAGTGGGGTCTCGAAGGCCCGCTCCATGGCTTATTTCGGCGAGGGCCAGGGACCCATCCATCTGGATAACGTGAAGTGCGTTGGAACAGAGGCTTCGTTGGGTGAGTGTTCAGCTGTAGGCCCGGACGCCCATGATTGCAGGAACAGTGAGGAGGCAGGGGTCATCTGTGATTACACCACTGAACCTGTAAAGTACAGCGGCATGAGCAAGCAGGAATGTGGTTTGAGACCCAACACACAGAGGCGCAGGAGAAGGATCATTGGAGGAGACAAGTCTCTACGGTAATGGTCATCAGGGTTCATATTATTTGCTAACATTGTAATTGTAACATACGCTTTGTTTTTATGAATCTCTGTATTATTGTTTATTGGCAATTTACTGTACAATTATGTGTTTGATATTAAACAGCAAATCTGTTTTTGATTTAAAGGTATAGTTCACCAAACATTTAAATTCTTTCATTATTTACCCACCCTTATGTACTTCCAAACCTGTATTTCTTCCCTGGAACAAAAAAAAAGAAGAAGAGATTTTGAAGAATGTGCTGCCCACTCTTTTCAATATCATGACATGAAGGTGGATTCTGCCTGTTCCAAAATGGCCTCACTTTTATTTATCAATAATCAAAAGTGACAGTAAAGACATTTATAATGTTACAAAAGATTTCTGTCAAATAAATGCTGTTTTTTTTAAAACCTTTCTATTCATCAAAGAATCCTGAACAAAATTATCACATTTTCCACAAAAACATTAAGTAAACAGTGTTTTCAGCATTTACAATATGATACAATAACATTGACAGAATGATTTCTGAAGGATCATGTAACACTGAAGACTGAAGTAATGATGCTGATAAATAAAAGCTTCACTTTTCATTTTCATTTACATTTTTATAAATGGTGTAAGTGTTAACCATATGAAACCAACATGAACACAAAGAGTACATTTCTTGGCACATGTGTTTTAAACCATGTGTAACTGTCATGTAGTGGGGACTGGCCGTGGCAAGTATCTTTATGGCTGAGGTCTCAATCGAAAGGCACACATCCACTTTGTGGGGCGACTCTCATCAATTCCTGTTGGGTCATTACTGCAGCTCATTGCTTCAAGAGGTGAGAGAGAGACTCTACTGACATCTAGTGGCTCTCCATAGAATCTAAACCACTTTACGGTGTAACAATTGATGCCATTCATGACATATTGGCAATAAATAAACATGCTGTGCATGAACATCTCTTTTTTCAGGTTTGGTTCTGACCCCTCCCGCTACGTGCTGCGGCTCGGTGACTACCACACAGAGGAGAGGGACGACTTTGAGCGCACTCTCTCTCCTGAGCGCATCGTAATCCACAGGAAGTATAACAGCCAGGGCTGGGAGTATGATATTGCCTTACTGAAGTTGAAGGGGACAGATGGGAACTGTGTGGCCTTTAACCCGCACACTAATGCAGTTTGCCTTCCGGCTCACAGCAACAAGAGGGGCAAGAGGCCCATTGCCTGTGTTATTACTGGCTGGGGAATTACAGGTACTGCAAACTTAAACATATTCAAAGTAATTTGAACACACTGATGATGATTTATTGTTTTCTTTAGATTGGAAGACCTATGCTAATAATGCTGGGTAAAAAACAATATAAATAGGAATTATTTATAAACAGTATATTAAATAGAATAAGGAAAATTAAGATAAAACACAATTTTTGCAAAGAAATATTTACATGTGGAAATATTATAATATAACAATTAAAATACAGTAACATTCAAAAGTTTGGGGTTGGTAAGATTTTTTTTTTATGTCTTTTGCCCGTGCACCAAGACAGTTATATTGTCAAATATAAAAAAACTGTTTTCTATTTTAATATATATATTTATATATTATATACTTTAATATATATTATATGTAATTGAATTTGAAATGAAATCAAAATCGAAACTGAAACTCATTTTCAGCAGCCATTGCTCCAATCTTCTAGCCTGGATGCCAGCCCGAACCCCGCCCACAACATTTTTTGGTCGGGGACTCGATCTATAGAGGAGTAATTATGATCGGTTCAGAAATCGTCGAGCCAATCAAATTGCCAGGGCGGGCTTTATACGATGATGGACAGATAATCCATCCAATGACGTAATCATTACGCCATCAAAAACTTATTTCTTTCAAAAATGCTTTTCGTGTTTGCACGTAGGCCTACTCCGCGAATCCTTACATTTTTTTTTTTTGCAACACCGTTAAAGATCGTTAACTCATTATTTTTTCATACTTTTTCTAGAGTGCCTGTAGTTGAGTTCTGTTGACAACTATGCATTGCTCAACATACGTCACTTGATTGGTTGTAGGTCTATCCAATTGAGTGCAGAGTTTTTTTTTTTCCTGGTTTGGTTAAGACAGGCCTCATAATCAAAGCCCTATGGAGCAGTATCAGACTCACATTCTGACTAGAATATGAGTATGACGAAGTCAGGCTACCAATCTTCAGTGTCAGTGCCACATGATCCTTCGGAAATCATTCTAATATGCTGATTTGCTGCTCAACAAATATTTCTAATTATTATTGATGTTGAAAACAGTTTAAAACTGCTTAATATTTTTGTTGGAAACGGCGATACATTTTTTTCCTGAATTCTTTGCTGAATAGAAAGCTCAAAAGAACAGTCTTTCAAAAGGAAAATCTTTTGTAACATTATTTCTATCATGAGTCATGACAACTCTCAGAAGATGTTTAGCATGGTAATGGATAAGACAATGTTAATTTGGTCTTGGCGGAATAAATCTGCTTTGCTGCTGCTGAATTGCTGCTGCTGTGGATTATTGCTGCTGCAGAGCAAGTACAGGAACTTGCTACTGCCAATATAAACACGAAACATTGCTGTTAGTATGTAAGACAGACTGCTGCTGCACAAATAGCACATATCAATTACCCATAGCAGATCTTACAGGTGGAGCTGGGGAAGGTGGAGGGTTTTAGACGAAATTTAAATGCCATTTAAATGTTGAGCAGCAAGCTTATTGGCTGCAGATGCGACATGAACCAATCAGCTTGTGCCAAGTAGTTAATGCTGTAAATATCAATGCTGTTAAGAACCCATCAGCCTGCACCATCAATAGTTTCATGACAGAGCTAACAACTAGGCATACATGTATTTATTTACTGTCACTTTTAATCAATTTAATGAGTCCTTACTAAATAAAAGAATGTAAAAGTAGCACATCTTACTGACCCCAAACCTTTGAATGGTATTATATTTTTTATATTTATTTACATACATTGAAATGTTTTTTTTTTAAAGGTTTGAACTGGAGATGCTTATTTTTTTCTCTTCTTGTATTTTAGACTCTGAGTATTCCCGAACACTACTGCGAAGCCTGGGTTCCATTACTGCCCTCTTTGAAGTGTAAAAAACGCTACGGCAGTCGCTTTACCAGCCGCATGTTGTGTGCCGGGAGCTTGTCGAACATCGGCGTGTGGACAGTTGTCAGGGTGACAGTGGGGGTCCCCTGGTGTGCCAGGGCGATGGTGGGCACTGGATGCTCACAGGAATTATCTCCTGGGGTCATGGTTGTGGCGACCCCACCTATCCTGGTGTATACACACGGGTCGGCCGGTTCCTGAAGTGGATTGAGAAAGTCACCCACAGCCCTGCCAAAGCGTGATATTATCGCAGTGTTGACATTAAAGCCACTTATTGCATTGTATACATACATACATATATATTATATATGAAAAGATCACCAGCTGGCCATTAGGTTTAAAGCAGGTTCGATTCTGTTTTTGTGTTGCACATTTTACCACTTGCAGCATGCCATTTCAGTTCCATTTCTGTACACTTGAAACGTTCGTGAACATTCACAAGAACGTAAAGCCACAAATGTATGTTTTTGAGGGACAGCTGCATTAAGTGAGTGGAGTTTTCCAGGACTGAAAGGTCTTTGACAGATAAGCCTTTGTAAATATGTCATTTTGCACTAATCTGCATGCCAACGAAGTGGAACATCTGTGGGAGGTCTGTGTTCTGGTCTGGCTTTTCTGGATTCTTAAATCAGTTCACATATTGCACTTAAACATATTTTGTTGAGCTGGAGTTCATTAAGGTAAGGAGCGGCATGCATATATGTAAAGATTTATCAACATTCCACTTGTATGTTGGTTATTTGTACTCTTGTTGAAGGTATGTAGGGTACGAGTATCATTATTGAGCTTACAATTTAGAGTTTTTTCAGGTGGGATGTAAAACAACAGTGTCAGTTTATTTATACATATAACATTTTTCCAAAGCCCCTACCAAAAAATTTAATAATATCAGTGAAATGAAGCATTGGACTGTTAATCAGCTGGATGACATTGGGACATGGTGATTAACAAAATATGAGATGGGAGCAAAAACTATATACAGTGCTTAGCATAAGTATACACACCCATGCTAAGTTGACTAAAAAGAGGAATAAAAAAAAATCATTTTTTGGAAATTGATCTTAATGCCTTTCCATGGTTCCATGGCATGGTTTTATTTCAGTTAGCCTAATAGCTGGTTTGATTTGCATTGAGTCAACTTTTTAGTCAACTTTAGCATGAGTGTGTTCACTTATGCTAAGCACTGTAAATGCTTTTGCTTGAATTTGTACAAAACAGGTGCTGTAAATATGATGTGGGTGGAAAATGCTATATTTCAATGCTTTTGTGATTGAACGCAAACTTTCTCGGGGGAACGCAATACATTTTTGCAAAAGAACCCAAAAGTTTTGTGAGCGAATGTAAATGTATTGAAATATAATTATTTCTGTTATCTCATTTTTTTTCACCACCTTAGGCTAAGGGGCTTTGTAGTATGTTATAGTAGGTACAATTACAATACAAAAGACTAATATTCAGGGCAACAGATTTTAAAACTTAAAACTGTATATTTTTCATATTTATTTCACATATGGTCAGAATCTGCTGCTGAAAAGTAAATTATGTCATTTGTTATCATTTTCTGTCAGTCATTATATTACATGGAAGTTGTGTTAAAGGGGCTTGAGTGATGTTGTTACATTTGCTTCCTGCAGAGTTCAGGTTTTTGTATTTATTTACATAAGAAGATATAGGCGTACACATTCATTGTTTCTCAAGAATTGCTAAATTAGGCATACACAGAAAGAGAGATAGAGAAGACCACTTTAGTAATTAGTCAAGTTTAATGGCAAAACATACTTAAAGTACAATTCCATGTAGTCCATTCTGTTCAAATTATTTAGATGTTTTGTTATTGATACTTTATGAACAGTATGTTTTAATCAATCCCAAACAGAAACTTTGATGTAAAAATAAGTATGCCAAATTTAGCCTTGTTTAAATCGGTTTAGAAAAACTGTGAATAGTCAAATGATTAGACACCCAAATGTACCAAACATAACATGGAAACAATGGGTTAAACAGATTTAAATGCATGTCCTTCTGCACTTTATTTTCTAGTTCTGAGAATGATGGGAAAGCAAAAACAAGCAAATCAAAATGCGTAATGTTAAGGCATCAGATATTAAATTTTGTCTTAAATTGTGTTTGTATTAAATGTTTAAAATTTACATTTACTGCATTAACATTGGAACAGTTTGATTAAAAAATAAACATATTCTAATTCCTATGGTCTAATTCCACAGCCTTGATCCTACACCTATACTGTTTTGCTTAAGATGTGTGTCCTCGAGGTTGCACCCTTCATAACACATATGATAAACTACAGACTTCCGCCATTGTCCAAGCAGAATGGCTGCGACCCCCATTCTTAAAAAACAGGCATTGACTTTCTAATTTAACATTCTTAAGCAAAATCCTTGAAAATGTTGTAGCTTCGCAAATGCGATCATATTTAGATAATGGTCTTTTTGAACCTTTTCAGTCAGGATTTTGCCCATCTCATAGCACTGAAATGCTCTCTATCTTAATGACATTCTTGTGTCCGTGGATTCAGGGTTAATAAATATCTTGATGCTTCTCGATCTAAGCACTGCATTTGACACAGTCTGCCATGAAATACTGATCTCTCTGCTTTCTGATATTAGCATCACTGGTTCCGCTTTTTCCTTGCTAATTTCTTACATCAGCGACAGAAAGTACTATACAAGGGTATAGATCTGCCACCGCTTCGCTTACACAGGGTGTTCCTCAAGGTTCAATTCTTGGCCCACTATTGTTCATCATCTATATCCACTTGGTGACATCATATGGAGGCATGGACTTCAATTTCATTGCTATGCTGATGACATTCAAATTTGTCTTAGCACCAGCTCCGATAGGCCATCCCTGCCTGACTCACTCACTTCATGTATCAGGGACATCAAGCATCGGATGTCCATGAATTTCCTCAAATTAAATAATAAAAAAACTGAGATATTGGTGATTGGCTCTGCTGCCTCAGTCAAAAGGATGGACCTGTCCTTTGATGGAGTTCATGTTAAGCCTTCGTCATCTATTCTTAACCTTGGTGTCTTAATCGACTCATCTCTATTGGCTCTCTTATTTCTTTTCTTGTTTTTTTTTATCTTCGTAATATTGCATGTCTTTGATCTTCTCTCACTTTAACTGATGCTGAAACCTTAATTCATGCATTAATCACATCATGTCTGGATTATTGCAATGCTCTATTTCTTGGTCTGCCCAAAAAACATATTGCAAGATTACAGTACGTTCAAAACTCACCTCCACCAGGCGTTCTGCTCACATTACTCCTCTGCTTCATGACCTTCACTGGCTACCCGTGGCATCACATATTCACTTTAAGGTATTGCTTCTAACGTTTAAGGCATTAAATGGTCTTGCACCTCCATATCTGTCAGATCTACTACTACGCCCTGCCTGGTCCCTTAGATCAGCTGAACAGCTTGGTTTATTGTCCATCCCTCATTTCCGGTTGACTGTGGAAGGTCATTTAGTGTTAATGCTCCTAAATTACGGAATTCACTACCCCTTCTTCATAATATCTCATCTGTGGCTACATTCAAGACTCAGCTAAAAACATATCTATTTAACATGTATTTTGGATAATGTGATGTGTCCTTATGTTATTGTAATGTGTGTGCGGGTGTGTAAATGTATTGTAATGTACAATGTAAAGCGACCTTGAGCTATGGAAAGGCGCTAAATAAAACTTTTTCTTCTTCGATTTGAAAGGGTTTTGAATATGTATTATTATTGTTAATTGTGAAATTAACTCTTTCACACCCTATGTTGCAGGTACACAACAATATGATCATGCTTTATCTGCTAGAAATGATTATGAATTAAATAAATGAATGAATAATTAAATTATTTATCATCAAAGTCTATTTCAATAAACATTGATTCTGCAACATCCAAATAAATACACGTATATAAATTTGTTGTAGATTAAGTTGTTTTATCGATTAAAGTAAGTAAAACAAAATACTGAATAACTAACAAAAACAAAATATTCAAAAGAACAAACAGTTTTCCAGCATATTTCTAAATGGATTTAAGAACAGAATATACAGTTGGCAACCTTTATTAATCATAGCCTGCAGATACTTAACTTTAATTAAAAAAAAGAAGTAATATTACTTCCAGCAGTTTTGCAGAAATATTGAGACCAAATGTCCATTACTATAGGCATCAAATAAGAAAATCCTTTGTAATAAAGGTCCAATTTGATAGTATGACTTATCTTATGTCACCTAATTTTAAAACAGTAAAACAATTCCTTATTTTAAGATAAATATAATAGAATCAGAATTATTTGTCTGTTACAAGTTGCCATGCTTTATTCATTTTAAATAGCATAAGCAGCCAAATTTTGTATACAAATTATTATAATAAAAAACATGTTGTAAATTGTAATCATATTATCCTGCAATTTGGGTGGCACAAAATTCCCAAAATTATGTTGGAATGGATAGGCTAGCTACTGGCTCTGAAAATGATAAAAATTCACTTTTTGTGTGATACCAACAGGCAACATGAATTGTTGCATTGCTAAATAAAGCTATATCCAAGTCACTATCAAGCATTCGTTCATCGTTATTAAGGTATTTGATTTTGAATGTAAGCTCATGTCCTAAATCACACAGTCCAAGACTGACATCTGTTGCACAATATTCATTTGTTGATACGGAAGAATTAAACTAAACAGTTGAAATGCATTATACATGATTTATGATTTAGTACTAAACTTACATACTGACGAACAAATAACTGCCGTACAATTTATTATGCAATGCTAAATTCTGTAATGAGAGACTAGTGTTTGCCTGGCTTTAATGTGGAGCGGAAGTGCGGATCAGCTGATGCTGGAGAGAGCCATCTTCATCTTCCCGAGCAGAGCAGAGGAGAGGGGGACAGGACAGAAAGAACAGGGGGATCTCGACTCCAAATTGTCAGCTTTTAAAGACGTTTTGGATCCAGAGAGCGCTGGCTGCTTTGAAACGGAGGACTAGAAAAGAACCGGCCGGTGGCACATGTAGACAAGCGGATGACAAGCTTTTACACACAAAGGAGAAGACATATGAGGCAGCTAACGTTAGAAGTGGCATAAAGACAAATGTGTTTTCCACAGATGGACGTCTGTCCCGGTTGAGGGGTCAAATCTAAATTTTAGTCGTCTGATTTTTTTTTAAACCCACCTTTGGAAAAATGCAGAGATAAAAGCACTGGCCGGTCGTTTGTTTTGGGAAATCATTGGATCGACAATACTCGGATTAGGGACCAAGGCTTTTGTGCCAAAACATTACAACAGTGTTATTCCATCTGATTATGTGTGGGGACAAATAAGCACAGGTCGTGTCAGCGCTTATTTTGACAGTTTTTGAAGTGTTTTGGATTTCGGGTTAGCCGGAACGCTAGCAGGCTAATCGACTAACGTTAGCCTATCGGAGTTAGCAGAGCTACCTCGGTCGAAATAAAAACAACCGTACCTGGGTTGTTTTGGGTTAACACAGGTTTACTACTGTGCTATGGCCTTATTTAAGATAAATATCCCTGCAGAGGGTCACTAGGTGTACTTGGGGACCTGTTTTTCTTCACCGCTCTCTTGTTTTGTTAGCCGTAGAGCTGTTGTGGGACTCGAGGCTCAGCTGATAGGACGAACAGAGGAGAGGGGGTTTAAATTAACATTTGAGTGAAAAGAACTCCTGCTTGCTAAAACGACCAGAACTCTGCTAACATGTTTGCATGCAAGTGAGTCACTACAGGTCATGCTGTCAAATAACATCACTTGCTATGTAGTTTGAATACTACATTAAAGAGGGGCTTATTGATTTCAAAATCTTATTTAATAAGATTTAAACCTCAACAAAGGTCCAGTAATACATATCTGGAGTGTTCTGTCCTACGTACACACTTGACGATGTAAGACACCCCTTATATAGGTGGAAAAGTCATAAGTATATTAGGTTGATTAAGTCTTTAGCAATGGGTTGTCACTTTTTTCAAAAACTAGACCCCTAAGCTTCTCCAGCAATTGGGGTCTAAAAGCATGGATTAACTCCACTTAACTGCGCCGCAGTAATGTGCAAGTGCTCCATCTGACAACCTAAATATAGCATACATTTTTAAGAAACGCAGGCTTTCTTGAGGGACTTCGCAGGGTGTTTGGGTTGAGTGTGAGTTTCCCCTCCCCCTGAGCGAGTGTCACTTTCTCAAAACAACAGAAGCTCAGAAGCACGTTCAGTTGGAGCTTTCAGGTCTCCACACACACAGCGGATGTGATGGAACTGATGTTCGCTGAGTGGGAAGACGGAGAGAGGTTCTCCTTTGAAGATTCGGACCGTTTTGAGGAGGACTCCCTGTGCTCATTCATATCAGAGGCGGAAAGCCTCTGCCAGAACTGGAGAGGATGGAGGAAACAGTCTGCCGGCCCAAATTCACCCACTGTGAAGATTAAAGGTAATGGCATATTGTCTTTGTGTGCTGCGAAATGCTTTATGTGCTGTCATTGTAACGTGAACACACCGTTCCTTGGCATGGCTGCCCTTTTGACCTTAGGATGTATTCTTAACTTATGGATAACACTGTCACGTGACCTGCATGTTCAGAACTAACAAGGGAAACTATACCTCCAAACATGGGCCTATTTGGACAATTTAATTAACCTTTGTATGTCTTGGAGTTATTTTTGACAATTTTTTTGATAAAGAATCCACATTAAATATCACTAGTTGAGTTAGGCATTGTCACACATAGAATACATTTTGTATAGGCCTAGTAAGTTTCCCATCTTTGTTTTAAATTATTTTTTTGAAGGTCAGTTATGGCCTTCTTTAAACGTTGGCTTATATATTTTAGATGCTTAACATGTTACATGTATCAAATACTGTTCTCTATGATAGGATGCAGTGGGGTAAAATGCCCCTCTAATATAATTTTATCTTTCATCTTATAGCATAGCAACTAAAGCCACTACACTACTTTCATAACACCTGTAGTACTAGCATACAGCACATAGTTTTGCATGTAGGGATGAATTGATTTGTTGCATTGATTTTGCGAAGTGAGTCCATAGTGACTTTCAGACACTATGGAGATTTATTTGTGAAATATGCATGTAAAAATGTTTATTTAAGATTAACATAATTTGTTAACAAATTGCAGACTAATACAGCAGTTAAAAAATAATAATAATTAAATACCCAAAGTGAATTTAATCAAGCAGAAAGAAATATATATTTTGCTTAAGTCTTTAAACATTTAATTTACTAAATGTGTGTTAGAGTAATAATCAGTTTTTTTTCTGGTATAATTTCTTAAAAGTAGTCTTTAGTCTTTATTTGTACCCTAGTATAAAAAAAAATCATAATTTTAATTGTTTTCAATGCGAGTGAAATTTGACTTGAAGATCCAGGTGAGTGCAATGTCAGAGGACAATAGTAAACTTAAAGGGATAGTTCACCCAAAAATGAAAATTGTCATCATTTACTTACCCTCATGTTGTTCCAAACCCATAAAACTGTTTTTCATCTTCGTAACACAACTGAAATTTTTTTTAATGAAATCTGAGACATTTGTTTGTTCATTGACATCTATGCAACAACCATTTGGATGCTTCAAAACGTTCACAAAGAGATTGTAAAACTAATCCATAGAGTGGTTTAGTCCAAATTTTCTGAAAAGACACGATCACTTTATATGATGAACAGATTGAATTTAGGCTTTTGTTCACATATAAACATTGATCAGCAAACATAAACAGAATCAATCTCAACTAACCTGCTTGATGTGTGAGAAGAAACCACTTACATAAGCTCAAATGTGCTTCGTAACACGAGAATGAACCTCATTAGGACATGCTTGAGCTTCCGTTTACCATGTTAGATGTTTGCTTTGATGAATGGTAAATGACTAAACCACTCAATTATAAGATTTTTACGATCTCTCTATGAACATTTTGAAGCTCAAAGTGGTAGTTGCGTAGCTCTCAATGGAAGGACAGAAATCTCTCAGATTTCATTAAAAATATTTTGAGTTCCGAAGATGAACGAAAGTCTTTGTTTTCGACATGAGTTGGAACGACATGAGGGTGAGTAAATGATGACGACAGATTTTTCATTTTTGGGTAAACTAATTTTTAAAAGGGGATAGTTCCCCCAAAATAAAAATTATGTAATTTGCTCAACCTGATGCCTTTCCAACCCTGTATGACTTAAGTTGTTTTGTGAACTAAAATAAGATATTTTCAAAAATGTATTCCCCCCCCCATACCATGAAAGTCAAAGGGTTGTTTGAACCCCAACATTCTTCAAAATATCTTCTTTTGTGTTCCGCAGAAGAAAGTCATACAGGCTTGAAACAACATGAGGGTAAGTAAAAGATGACAATTTATATTTGGATGAATTGTCCCTTTATTGACTAGAAAAAACAATGTCCAATTGTTATGAAGTAATGCATTTCTTTTTAGTTCTGGTATAACTCAAATTTGTCTCTATAACAATGATATAACAGTATCCATAGCTTTTTTTCTAGCAGTAAATCTAGATTCTTGATATTGCAGAACAACTGTGATGTGTTAAAATCATGTTAGAAACAACTCTGAGTTGCATTTGGTCAGTCACTCTGTATTACTGCAAGTTCTTTAAACTGCTGAAACTCCATCCCACCGAACGCCCCATGCTGTGCATGTGTCCAGAGAGTTGTCAGTTGTGAAGGGAGAGATCTGTGCTGGTGCAGATCTGTGAGTGGAGCATGTAACATTTGTTGGATAAGTTAAGGGGGTTTGGAAAGGAAGGCCTGTGTGGTGTTTAGATTGAGAGTGAGTGAGTGTTGTGGGGGGTTGGGTGGAGTTGAGCAGCAGAGGGCTGTAAAAAGATCTTTGTCTTGTGCAGGTCACTGCCTCAGAGCAGAGGATTGTGGTTAAACAAAAAAAGCCACATTTGATCAATCTGCATAATGCTGCTGATCTTGCACAGCCCATTTTTAGACACCAAATCCCCCTGCTTTTTTATCATAATCTGTTCTAAAAGTAAATCAGAGGTATATCACATGCCCGTTTTCTTGGCACTGGAACTGAGGGCACACAATCACTCAGACGTAGCTGTAGTGTTTATATAGCACTCTGTGAGCTGGGTGTCTTTGTTCTCTGGTTGTTGGGCAGCAGGCGGTAGGGGTTTGGAGCAGTGAGACGGCAGACCGCTCACGAGAGACTGTCTCACCTATTCACTGCCTCACAAAAGACAAAGCTGTCTGGTAGCCTGTGTTAACTCCTTTTCTGTTGGTCACCATGGTTAAGTCAGCCAAAATGGGCTATGAGTGTGCCACCTGATTCATTGGGATCTCGCTCACACTTATGGACATATTGTTGCTGAGCAGCTGTTTGTTGGCAGCACCTTTAATGAGTCACCTGTCCCCTGTGAAGTTGTTGTCTCTGTGACACCCACTGTCTGTCTATAATGTATTCTTGTATACTTGTGTGGTCTGGGTAATTCATCTCCAAAGTAGTTTAGCGTTTCATCTTTTGGCGGTTGGTTTTAGATTAGTGGGTGGCGGCTGGTAATGGTGTGGTTTGCTTCTATTTGGCCGTGACACGTTTCAGTGCTTTGCTTAACAGCCGAAACACAGGTTGAAGGTAGACAGAGTAATGGTAAAAATGTTAAGTTGCATGTTGTCAATAATTTTGTATCCCCCTTTTTTTTTTTTTTTCTGAAAGTAATATCATAGCATCCTTTTTGACATACTTGACACTAACAGTTGTGCTTTTTGGTTAAGGGTGATTGATTTAACCCTAGATAAAACTGTGTAACTTGTCCCATTTTTAATAACATGGTCACACTTTGTGGAAATGGACAGTCCTGCTGATTTTCCTTCATGAGGAATCAGATAAATGATTCCTGTGTTTGAAAACTTTGAAATTGAGGAGCTTGTATAGAATTCATTAGTTTATATTACTATAAATAACTTGCATTGTAGAAAAACAAAGAAGTTCCAAAAGTTAATGTGGAAAAAAAGCATATTCGAACTGTTTTTTCATTCCACAATGAATCTGAGCAAGTCATTGAATCTGTCAATCTACTGATTCGTTCAAAATAGACAATCACTTAGCCTATTTAATTCCTGAATAGCCGCGTTTCCACTGCCGGGCCAGGGCCGAGCCGTGCTGGTGCGTGCCAGGGCGGGGCTTCCTCGGGGCCAACGGCCAGGATTTCTGGCCCGTCGAAAACCTTGGGCCAAAGCGGGCCAGCTCGGGCTAGAGGCGTGCTCAAGGTAAAAGGCGGAGTTTATCGGTGTTATGGAACGTTATGATCTGAAGCAAGAGCACATTTCACTGTTTTATATCGCGAAAAATAATCGCTGTTTGAAATGGAGAATCGCCTGTACTGGTCTGTGGAAGATACCAAGCTCTTCTGAGCATTTGAGCAGGAGAATGACGCGTGTGAAGAAACGAGGACGTTATAAAATGCATCGATGCTGAACTTTCTAAGCCAAGCATTCAGCGAGCAACGCTTCAAGTTCAGGAAAAAATAAAAAAATCGCGGGCGCAGTATATTGTACAAGGCGATTAAAACGCACAATGGACAAAGCGAAGCTCAGAGAAGGGACTTTCCATGCTTCGACTTGATGTACAGTGTGCTGGGTCACCGTCCACTCGCGAGACAATCGGGACACTATTGCAGCCACGGCTGGTGAGTTAATATATATGCTATCTTCATAAATAAATTCATAATACCCGCTGAAATGGGTTGGGTTGTATTGCATGACGTTTGATCCAGAAACGCGTGTTGGGGCGGGGTTTAGGGCAGCGCTGCGGGGCTACTGGCCCGGCAGTGGAAACGCGAGCCCGGTGCTTGAGGCCCGAGGCCACTGGCTCAGCTCGGTTCGCTGTTAGCTCTGGCCCGGCCCTGGCCCGGCAGTGGAAACGCGGCTAATGAATCAGCTTGGTTGAATGAATGATTCAATGATTTACTCATAGGCCCAAAATTGTGATATTTGCACTTGTCTGCTTATTAAATATGTTCAGTATTTGGCCCAATTGTTCAAGTGGGCATGCAGAAGTTTGGGTAGTGTGTGTGTAGAACTTTTGATGACCCAATGCGACAACCTTAAATAGGGTCACTTCACTTGTTTTGTTTTGTGAAGTTTCTAGAATGAATTAGTGTTTTTGAACAAATCAGTTTACTGAATTATTTGATGACATGTAACCACAGAAAAGTCACTGAAAAATCGATGAATGCACTTAATTTACAACTTATTTAGTGCAAGTTTGTGTCCTCAATGTTTTTATTATGTAGTAACCCTTTTATAAAAACAGTAAGATAGTTGAGGCTTTTGTACCATTTATACTAGTATATTCAGGTCTAAATGTTGTTTTTAGGCACAACATGCAGTGGAGTCACAATATATTATATTTAAAAAAAAAATGTAGTAGCATGCGGCAGTTGTATAGTGACAGCAAACCAGTGCAATGTAATGTGAGATGCGGCTCTAAGGTGACCGAGTACAGTGGATTACAGTGACATTGCCTAAAGCTCTGTTATGATAATGACCTGATGTTGGTGTTCATTTCAGATGGATCTTGCTAATATCTTAAGAGATAAGTATGTCACTACAGCCTTGCAGCTCAATATAAGAAAAGTTTTATTATATGTGCTGCCTCTGAAACCTGTGGTTGAGTTCACTTTAGGCTGTAGGCACAGATATTCAGTTGCTCTTAAATGAGTATTTTTCATTATTAATGCCTGGCGACTCTTATCATTGTCTGGAGGAAATGAGTGACTTGAAACCAGGACCCTGCAGGATACTGGAACCCCCCACCCCTTCTCAGCGGACAGCATTTAGTCCCTGTTGGCAGCTCTCCGGTTTTCTCTCTATTTAGCCTTGAGTGTATATGAACAGTCTGGTTTAGGAACAAAATAGGTTGCCCGAGGTCTTGAACCTCACTTCTCAGTCCTGTTTCCCTCCATTTCAAAATAAGTAATTTGAACTCCAGCCATCTGTGTGACTATTGT
>CM070833.1:14447455-14475301 GCA_036326025.1 Chrosomus eos
TGTGGAGTCAGGAGGGTGGAGGGAAGGATCTGCGCTGCTGTGATATCCCACTCCCCTTAGGAGGCTCTGCCACAGTCAGATAGACCTGGCGGCCCGGGCCGTGGGTGGCGTTTAGCATTTGCATGTGGTCTTTGTCTTCTGTTTTCTGCCGTTGGGGGAAATTATAACAAACTTATTTTGCATAAGCTTTTTTTCGCATGGTTTGGTTTTGTTGTACGTATCAAATACACAGTTCCCCTGTTTAGTTTCTTATAGCTGTCGCTAGATATCCATAGCGTTCATTTGAATTTAATATTGTAATTTTGGTAAAGAGAAGGAAAATGGAGGAGAATTATACTCTTAGTGTTTTGCAACATGACGCTTCCCCATGTTTGTAGGTTAGGTGTCTCTTATCTTAAACCGTTTCTTAGTAAAAAGCTTTGAGAATGTTTCATTTGAATGCATTTACCATCATTGTGCATTCCTGTGCTTTTCAAACCGCTTTAGAGTCTATTATGCTATTGTGAGTTGAATAAACATTATATTCTTAGTTCTGCTAAGATATGAGACCATTTATCAGCCACGCAGGAATTTCAGTAAATCATTGACACTTAAGACTTGATATCTTGCGACAGAATCTCTTCATTTGGCTCTTTGCGTCTTGAGGCCGGTGTCTGATGAGGTTACCTATCTTTTTCTCACATCACACCCTGCAGCCTAAAGTTCAAATGCTTCAGGCTTGACATTTAGCCCACCTACTCGACAGTATCTCAAAGATTGTCACAAAGTATAATGCATTCCTGCAGACTTTTTCTAAATCCTAAACAGAACACGACATCAAGAAAGATACAGACTCCAACAGTCATTGATACTACTGGATTATGATATTGTACATAGAGAAGCTAGGCATGCACCAGTGATAAACTTTGTGTGGCAGTCATTAGACCTTTCATTCTGCATCATCGCTGTGCCCTTTAACTATTTGAGTGGGCTTATGTGGGTTTTTTTTGTGTCAGACTGTCCTCACAGCTCAAATTGCATCAATACATCTCCTCACCATACTAATTATGCTGGTTGCAACTAGGATTAAAAAACATTTCAACTGACCTGATTTGAAAACATTAAAAAGGGTCCTAATTAACACAGTTTTCCCTAAACTGCTTTGGAATAGTAACCACCAGGGTAATTATGTGGTAACCTTTTGCTGGAATGCTGTCTTTTAGCCAGTGAATATTGCAAAAACCCAAAACCATTTACAAATTTGCAGTACCTGAATTTGAAAAGGAAGTAAACTGCCATAATAGTCAGATTGAATGGGGGGGTTGGGATCTGCAGAGGAGGTGATAGGTGGTCCCTGAAAAAAAGTTTACAAAATACATTTACAAAATTTTAACTTGTTTTAGTTTTCGTCGTCCAGGATGACAAAGGCTAGATTCATCAGGCTCAAATTGTGACAGTATGGTTTGGGGGGGAGCATGAAAAATAATTTTCACACATGAATTTGTAACTCTGAGCCCAGACCTTAAATTCATTAAAAGTCTTTGGGATGTGCTGGAGTAGACTTTATAGAGTTCTTAATTCTTGCGTTGTCAATACAAGATCTTGACCAAAGTTTTATGCACCTCTTAATGGAAATAAATGCTGTGATATTTCCATCAAGAGGTGCATCATAGTTTTTTATAGTTCAACTGAAGCATGCAACTCACAGGTTTGAAACAATATAAGGGTGAGTAAATTATCGAATTTTCTTTTTTGGGTACACTATCCCTTTAATAACAATAAAAAACATAAAGCTGCCTTTTATTTACATTTATCCATTTGGCAGGTGCATCTATTCAAAGTAACTTAAATTACATTTTAGATATACATTATTTTTGAAATTCATGCATTCCCTTGAATTTAAACCCATAGTGCTAGAGTTACTAGTGCTAAAGGAAGGCGTTAAAAAGGTTAATTTTTAATAATTGTTTAGGTTCATTTTAACTATTATAACTTGAGCATCTTTCTCACACTTAATAAATAGGTTTTAATGATTCAAATAGTTAGAATACATTTTGTGTGAAATGTCTGCAAAAGGGTCAGTCTGATATTCTGTATGGAAGAATGTGGTCTCCCATAGCTAGAGACTCAGCCACTTGGCTAATCCAGCACTCAGTCATACTGGGGCGTGTTGTCCAAGAATCCTAAACGTTTCCGTCCTCCTTATCCTCCTCAGTTTAGTTCTCCAGGTCTGTCCTTCATCCATCCTCCTCTCTCCCCATCCTCCATTTCCCAGACACGGCAAACACATTTCACTCCAATAGTTCACAATGCTTCCCCCACGGGACACTCTGCATTCTCTTTAATAATCTCACTATGAGCTAAAGAGAGAATTAGCTCTGATCGGCTCAAAGCATGTCTATCTGGAGCTCATATATTATGTATGGGCCAATTGCAAATGAGGGGTTCTCCAGCATGTGTGTCCAACACGAGCAGAAGGGAGTACCAGGTGATGGCACGCTGGGACATCCACCTGAAGGCATCAAAGCCTCCAGATATATTAGAAATGCACAGAATGTTTGCTAATGAGCAGCCATCTCCCGGTTTAGTTTGCACTAGTGAGTACAGTAGGTTAAAGCACTGAAGCTTAATTTCAGTTATGTCTGCCAGCTCAAATATCAGTGACTTGTGTTTGGCTATAGGCTTCTGCTGTGTGTCTTCGAGCACCTGTGTCAGAGTCCCTGTCCAGGCTACAACGGGATCAACTCCAGAAGTTTGCACAATACCTCATCAGTGAACTCCCACAGCAGGTGAGGCATGCGGTTTTTTTATTTCTTCTTATAAATTGACATGGTCTGGTTGCCTGTGGTTTCTCTGAGCTTTAAAGTGTCTTTGCACAGCTCTAAATAACTGTGATGAAGTGCACACAGTGGCCTCATTGTCCATAGTGGGGTGTGACTGCTCAGATTTATCACAGTTTGGTTTGTATCATGGTTCTGTGTTCATGACTTCGGTGTGGTACTATGGACTAATACTAATTTATGTGGTAAATGCTAATGTTTTTATTGTTTTATACTATGCATTATGCCATCAAAATCTAATATTGTTACTTGTGTATATATAAAAAAAATATACAAATTATTGCTTAAATATTAATAAAAAACGTTTATCAGATAATTTTTCATCTGATGTTTAAATTTAATTTCTGGCTTTATTGTGATTCGCTCTTTTGTATATGTAGATCTTGCCGACAGCTCAGCGTCTTTTGGATGAGCTTCTTTCCTCCCAGTCTACCGCTATTAACACCGTGTGTGGAGCCCCGGGTATGCACTGACCTACAAACCACAATTCATGAATTTCTAAATGTTTAATTTTCTGTGAAGATATGCAGACCTTGTAAATCCTCATTTTTCTTTTCTAACGATTGGTTCAACAGATCCTACTGCTGGCCCTTCAGCCTCTGACCAGAGCACCTGGTATCTAGATGAGTCCACCCTTAGTGACAACATAAAGAAGACCCTGCACAAGTTCTGTGGCCCCTCACCGGTTGTGTTTAGGTAAAGGCAACCAGACTGGTACTACCTACAGGGTAGCACAGTTTACTGTTGTCATCTGTGTTCTAAACCAGTGTTTCCCAAACAGGCATGCATGGTTTTTGGGGGTACTTTTTCAGACATTTTTTATTTTATTTGTGTGGATAAAGAATATACCTCACAAGCTAGAGTATATATATATATATATATATATATATATATATATATATATATATATATATATATATATATATATATATATATATATATATATATATATATATATAAAATAATTCAGATAAGGGACAAAACATGTTTTAGATGTTAGTTTTAATTATTTAATAATACATTGTAATTATACAATTATTTATTTGTAGACAAAGGTCTCGGCTAATGAACTGAAAATGTTTCTTTTCTAAAAATGTAAATGTATTCACTTTATAACTTAATTTGTCAACTCTGTCAGACGCTTTAAAAAGCATGCTATTTTATTTTTTATCCATCCAAAAACAGTGTTAAGTCATCAATTATGAAATAATGGTGTCCAGTAAAGGAGCTAAGTGAATTTTTTTTTCCTGGGTTAGGGGTATGAACAATCCTGTTCCTAAATTTCTTAATTCTCTACCCTCCTTTTAAATATTAAACATGTATAACCAATTTTCTTAGGTAAATCAGACATAATATCATGTAGTTCAGTTGATGTTTTAAAATTTTAACGCAATAAATGGAAAAAATAATAAAATATTTCTTAAAAATGATCAGAAACCTTCATCTGACAGTGTTAAATACTGAGGGAGTTGAAAATAACTGACAGAGTTGACAAAGGTTCAACTGAAGTTTACAACAACTGATTGACAAGACAACAAATAAAGACAACTACTAATTTTTAAACTAATATTTAATTTAATACAACAATCTTTTCACTGGTTTGTTTTTCTTTTTTTAGCAGTACAGTACGTCTCATTATGGGTCTTCAGTAGCTCACAGAATACAAGAAGCTCTATGAAATCCGTTACGTCAGTCCATTTGCTATTGCTGTGATCTCATGTGAGTGACAGGTTGTAAAAAAAGAAAGAAAATAAGATGTGTACAGAATTATTTATAAGAATGGCAATATTCCATAAAAAAATAAGTATCAAATTTGATTTCATGGTGACAGTAGATGTAAAGATGCTGTTTATACAAGGCATGTAAATCAGGCCAAATATATATGTAAATAAAATCATGAAACAACATTAGAATAAGTCCCCATATGCAAAAAAAAAAAAGAAAGTTTTGTGAGCACTTCTGACGGAATTGACAAAACTGAATATTTTTCCGCCTTAACCACGTTGTACAGTGGAGCAATTTTGTTTTTTTTCCCTTAGTTGTAGCTGCCTTAAAAAATGCCAAGATTTTTGCTTGTTACCACCAAGTTTTGCTGCGGGTCTTTTGCAGTCACTCAAGTGTTTTTCTGAACCTGCCGCCTTAGAAATCTGGTTGCAGCCATTGATAGCTTTCTTTTTCTGGCCTGTCCAGGTAGTGTAACCACTGTTCCTTTCATTTTGGACTTGCAAACTATTCTGTTTCAATTACTTTTGTTTGATGTGTTCATTGGAAACAGCTGAAAGTCTGTAAATGTTGCCAATAAACATGATTTGCAATGGGGGTTGAATAATTTCAATTACAACTGTATTTACAGAAACTATTACA
Organism: Chrosomus eos; assembly: GCA_036326025.1. Classification (NCBI taxonomy): domain Eukaryota; kingdom Metazoa; phylum Chordata; class Actinopteri; order Cypriniformes; family Leuciscidae; genus Chrosomus; species Chrosomus eos. Next base: position 14,452,639 of record CM070833.1, read on the forward strand.
CCTGGATGATAAAGCTGTGACTGCAGAGACTTTGACGTTTTTTGTATAAAATATAAAAAACTATTAAACTTTCAGGACTGTGTCCTACTGTGAGATCTACAATGAGCAGGGAATAGGAAAGGGGTCCTCAGAGTTAAAGATGAAGATTGTCAAGATTTTTTATAATTCTGAATAAATTAATAAAAAGTGAGGACACAACTTTGATAGGTATTTTTTATGGAAAATATAATTCAAGATTTATTTTGTATGGTTTGATATATTACAGTATTCAGATTTCCTTAATGTAACTTTTTAAGTATTTTTATTTTGAATTTTTTTTCTATTTTTAACATAAATAGGGCTTTTGTGTGTAGGACATGTTTTGTCCCTTATCTCAAGACTATGTGTATTTAAAACCAGCCTACTTTGTGAGACTTGTTTTATCCAATATTGATTTGTATTTTAATAATGATCAAAAAATATTTGTATATAGACCATCTTGGTATATTACAAGGGCCACAAACATAAATGTTCTTTTTTGTCCTTTGTTTTTCTTAGTGATGTGAACTCCATGTACCTGTCGTCCACTGAGCCTCCGGCAGCTGCTGAATGGGCTTGTCTGCTGAGGCCCCTGCGAGGTAGAGAGCCAGAGGGCATCTGGAACCTTCTGTCCATCGTCAGAGAGATGTTTAAGAGGAGAGACAGCAACGCTGCACCTCTGTTAGAGATACTCACCGAACAGTGTCTCACCCATGAACAGGTACCAAACCTGACTCGGCCACACTTCACACCTCAGGGTGACCGTTTCAAGTGTAAAAAATTGCAGCATCCCGTTGAAAACACTTGTCACATTTGTGCCTGCATTCAAACCATTTTCTTTTTATTTTATTTCAGAAAGACATTAAATATTTAGTTGTTGACTGTATATGCTTAATATTGGATTGGAGATGCATTTTAAACTCAACACTTAAATACTACAAAATAAATTAAAACTACTGCTCTTTGTGTTCTTCTTTAAGATCATTGGTTGGTGGTACAGTGTGAGGACGTCAGCCTCTCACAGCAGTGCCAGCGGACACACAGGTCGCAGTAATGGGCAGACCGAGGTCGCGGCACATGCTTGTGCCAGTATGTGTGATGAGATGGTTGTCTTATGGAGACTGGCAGTGTTAGATCCTACCATGAGTCCCCAGAGGTGAGCAATTTTGTACAGCTGGTTAAGCTCTAAAGTACTAGTGATTCTTATTTGTTGTGATGTTGTTCTAGTTTTGAATTGCTCAATTAAAGATTTGTGGCTGTATTTTTCATCAATTAGGTAAGGTAATGTTTTTCCCTTTTTGCGCCTCCTCAGGCGCTTGGAGCTTGCCGCCCAGCTGAAGCAGTGGCACCTGAAGGTAATAGAGATTGTGAAACGAGGGCAGCACCGCAAGTCTCTGGACAAACTCTTCCAGGGCTTCAAACCAGCTGTTGAATGCTGCTACTTCAACTGGGAAGTGGCCTACCCTTTACCTGGCATCACCTATTGCAGTGCAGATAAGAAAAACGCTTCCTTTTGTTGGGCCAGGGCAATGCAGCAGCAGCGGGGCATTAAAGCTGGGTCCGGTGGGGAATCAGGAGATAGCACTCGTGGTGGAACCTCAGAAGGTTCTTCCTCTGAACACAAGTCAAGGAGTAACTCGCATCTTCCCCAGCAGGAGGTGGCTGTCCGCCCTAAGGAGACCATTGTGAGCAAGAGGAAAGGAGTCTCTGGTGTGAACAGCGGAGGCGTTCTGGTTTGTCTGGGTGGCAGGGTCTCTCTCTCACTTCAGGAGGGAGGTAAAGGCATGTATAAAGCCAATAGCTCCTCCCCATCAGCTGGTAGTAAGGCCAAGCTAACGCAGAGCAACAAGGGCTCGTGTGGAAGTTCGAGTGGTGTCAGTGGGAAGCACCCTGGCGCAAAGCGGCGAACTAGCAGTGAGGACAGCTCTCTAGAGCCTGACATGGCAGAGCTGAGTCTGGATGACGGCTCCAGCCTGGCGCTCGGGGCAGAGGCCTGCAACACCTTCGATTTTCTTCCTCCTCCTCCCGAGATGTTGCCTTCACCCAGCCCGCTGCTCCGTGAGCCACTCAAATACACCAGTGGTAATGTTTCAAAAGAGCGTGCTTTTGAGACAAAACATGTGGCACATGCTGCCATGCCCTCTGCTGCTGATGCCCATGCCTGCTTTTCAAAGGAGAGCTCCATTGCAAACCCAGTAGTGGTAGCTATGGAGAAAGAGGTGGAGGTGGAGGCAGACCTGGATGAAACCGGAGGAGACGAGGACCCTGTAGATGATGCTTTGCCCTGTGCGTCGCTCCCCAGCCAGGCTCAGCGGGGCCGCAGAGAGGGAGATGGAAGTGGAGCTTCAGGGGCCCCAGGACCTCAGGCGGCTGAGGCAGCAGCTGGTGCAGATGCTGTGGGTGAAGATGACTATCAAGCATACTATCTTAGCGCTGCCTCAGAAGAGGGAGCAGATAGAGGGGTTGCAGACGGCAACCATGAGGAAGAGCCAGACATCTTTGCTGGGATTAAACCTCTGGAACAGGAGGGCAGGATGGAGGTGATTTTCCCCCCATGTAAAGTACTGAAGCACTGCCTAAAAGTAGCGTTCAAAATAACTCTGAACAAGAGCTAAATGCGACCGTGCATCTTCTAATAGCTTCTGTTAGAAAAGCTTCAGTTCAAAATTTTGTTTTGCCATCATTGTAATAATCCAGTGAGATTTTTGTATGCACAAGGGGACTGACAACAGCATATGTATGATCTGTATGATCTGACCTCATCACCATCGAGTCTGTCTGTGATTACACGAAGAAACAGAAAAAACTGATACAGACTAAACTGTTGCAACATCTCCAAGATGCTTGAAGAAACCTACCTTCAAAGCTACCTTAAAAACTACATGCAAGTGTAGCAAGGACAAAAGCTGTTTTAAACGCAAAGGGTGGTCACACCAAATATTAATCTGATTAATTTAGAAGTTAGTTGATAAAATCTGTTTACGCCAATATTTTAGAAAGCATCCTGACCTTACAGCATTTTTACACCTGTCTAAAACTTTTTAGAGTACTGTAGCTTTGTAGGTAGGTTTCTTCAAGCATGTTAGCGATTTAGCCGTAGTTCTTCTGGATTTAGTCTGCCTCAGTTTTTTCTGTTTCTTCATGTAATCACAGACAAGACTTGCTGATGGTGAGATCAGATCATACTGGCTGTTGTCAGACTCCTTGTGTATTAATCCTGGAAAATGGCCTACATAGTTGTTTAAGAAATGAAAGCTACACACCATTAGGATTAGAAGAACTGTTGCCAAACATATAACATGCTAGAAACATAATAATCACTGCAATAATGATCCAAACATAGACGCTTAAGCATTTGCCTTTTTAAACCAAAACGGGTAAATGGGGCTGTTTTTTTTTTTGGCCGGGTAGTGTGTGTGTTTATATGTACACGCATGCACACAAGTGGGATTGGTTTAATAAAAATAATATAAAAATAAAAAACAAACAATTAATATTTTATTACCAAATATTAATCCTTCCATCAAGCAATGTAGTTCTTCAGCAGTATTTAGTAGAATGGTTGCCATTGAACACACAGATGCAATGCTGCAGTAATACTTATTTAATGAGGTCACACGTGTATGTTTATAGAGTATTTCACAATGGCTCTAATGGCAGCTCAGCCAATCATAATCAAGTACTGGAACTGTCAGTTTTATAATTATATAATGGAAATGTTGCAAAATAGTTTCTTGGCTTGGCCACAATTTTTACTTTTCATTTTATTTTAGTCATTCTTTTCAATTTAATTGCACAGAACTTTAAAACGTTTTCAAAGGTGGGATGGGGTGGGATTAAATAAGTTGTCGTCTTCCCACTCCCTTTCAGGCAGATTTTGATCGTCATAGTTTAATACTGTATGTTTGTTTTGCACTGTATGAGTTAATAATATTTTGTTTGCCTTGTACTTCTGTGCCATTGCCTGAAATAAATGAATAAATGAATGAATTAATGAATGAAAGGTATAATGGTGTGTTGCAGGTACTGTTTGCCTGTGCTGAGGCTCTCTATGCTCACGGCTACAGTAATGATGCTTGTCGACTGGCTGTTGAACTTGCTCGAGATCTTCTGGCTAATCCGCCCGACCTGAAGGTGGAGCAGCCACAGACAAAGGTTCCGAAATAGTATTTTCATTGATTTCCCAGAGGTTTCAGCTGTGACATACAATCATACCGGTGCTCACCTTTGACAATTAATATCTCCTTGTCTTGTTTAGGGTAAAAAGAGCAAGGTGTCGACCAGTAAACAGACGCAGGTGGCCACTAACACCCTGTCTAAAGTAGCCTTTCTGCTGACTGTGTTGAGTGAGAGGCTGGAGCTCCATAACCTGGCCTTCAACACTGGCATGTTTTCCCTGGAGCTGCAGAGACCTCCTGCTTCTACTAAAGCTCTGGAGGTAAAGGAGATGTCAATTTCATAAATCTGCTGATCTGCTAGTAGACACTATAGTTTGTTGTTAGGGAGGTGTCTGGTTTCTAACTTTATTGTATTTTAGTTGTATAAAAGTATTTGTTTTATTATATTATATTTTATGTATTCATGCATAAATATAAAAAATAATGCTAAGTAATATAATGTAACATTAGCAAGTGATGTGAACACAAATTACAGAGATTTGAGCACTTCTATTAAAGGTGAACTAAGTAACTTTTTTACCTTAACCGAACAGCTTTGGAGTCGTCGTAATGTTTATATTACTGATTTCGTGTTCAATGGTGGTCGTCTCGCAACCCCCTGTTGGCTGTGAGCGGAAAAAATGCACTTGCAACTTTGAGCCGGCGGCCCGCCGGCCACAGCATCAGGAAGTGTCGTGTGATATCAGGTCTCGCGATTGCTTTACGGCAAGAAAGATCTGCTAAAATGAGCATCAAACAGAAATAACTCGGCGCAGTATACATGTGGTGTTCGACGCGCACATACAACACAGACTGCCGACAGTTCAACAGGGCGGCCACACCTTATTTCCACTCGTTACAGCTTTCATCCTACTGAACAGGTACCGGTGTACAGGGGCAGGTGATCAGGCCGTGAGTGCAGAGACATCTCTGCGTGCGTGATATTTACGACAGTACAAGTGTCCCACAGCGACTCTAGGGGTCACTGTTTGACAAAAACGGAAATCCTGCATAGTGCTGCTTTAACACAATATAACAAACCACAAACTAAAAATGCATTGTAATGTTTTGATGCCTGATTTCAAAGATGTGGCGTGTTTTTTGTCTCAGAATTCTAAACTACTGTGCTCTTGTGTTAGGTGAAGCTGGCATATCAGGAGTCAGAGGTAGTGGCTCTCCTGAAGAAGATTCCTCTGGGCCTTGTAGAAATGACTTCCATAAGGGACAGAGCGGAGCAGCTCCGTGATGGGAACTTCTGCGATTATCGTCCGGTTCTTCCTCTCATGCTGGCAAGCTTCATATTTGACGTGCTCTGCACCCCTGGTAAGTCACACATCGACTTTATCCAACCTTTTTAAAAATGCTCTTTAAAAGCCCCAAAATCCCCATGCTCATTTTTCATATTTTTTTCCTATCACTTGACTGTTGCAGTGGTCTCTCCCACGGGTTCCCGACCTCCTAGCCGGAACCGTAACAATGAAATGCCTGGTGATGAGGAGCTGGGATTTGAGGCTGCTGTTGCAGCTCTTGGTGAGAGTCAATTTATGTGGAAAAAAATACAAAACCAACCAGCAGTAATGTGTGTTGTCGAAGATATTCTTTCATTGTGTTTCAATTGTCTCTCCTTTTCTTAAACTTTTTTTTCCCAATCAGGTATGAAGACAACAGTCAGTGAGGCAGAGCATCCTCTGCTATGTGAAGGCACACGGAGAGAAAAGGAGACTTGGCTCTAGCACTGATGATCACCTATAAAGATGACCAAAGCAAGCTTAAAAAGGCAAGTCTTTTGGAGTTATCCTGCATCGTTTAAAATAAATTCCTTTTTTGCACATATATTTCATATCAGTCGTGATTTAAATATATGCGCATACACAGTGCTGGTTCATGTTTAGAGCACTAGAGTATATGAACTACGTCCATAAGAACTTGAAAACATGCTTACTCCAGCCCGTATATGGTCTTTGATCCGCATTGCGAGCGTTGGGAAACTCTTTGTGCAGAAACCGTTATCAAGCGCTCAGAACCAGTGTTCTGAAATATTCGATGTCTGAGATTTTTGGTGACACTGGGCGGAGCTTACATGAATATTCACGAGTTTCCTATTTCATGTTAAAGCGCCACTAAAAATATTATTGCACGCTCCGTGGATCACAGAAACTGTTTTCGGTAATTAAATTAAGCTTCTTTTTAAATAACTCTATGTATGCTTAATAGTTTGTACATTGTGTCGTGTGATATAATTGAATGATTACAGCAAACTGATTTGCCAGTGCTTATAGGCTTCGAATAAATGCCAACAGCCATTGAGTTTGTTTGTTTTGATTATATAGGCTACTACTGTTTAATTGCTTTGATGGTCTTTTAAAATAGTTTTGTTTGATAAGTTGTGGCATAGTAAAATTTCAGTTGTGATTATTTTGTCATTCCCTATTGCTTTCTTAGTTGATAGCCTGCAATGACTTCAACCAGACATTAGTATTTAAACAGAAATGTTTGTTTTTGACACGCATGAATTAGTGCATGTAAACCTTCATCTTTTTCTGCAAAACACACAATGCTCTATATGAGGCTGTTTACACCTGGCCACTTCATGCGTTTTCTGTGATCGGATTAGTTATCCGATAGTGAAAAGACCAGGTGTAAATGCCACATCAGGAGGTGGTCTGGGCCGCATTCCAGATGAAACTGGATGAGTCTGAATGCATCTGGTTGAAACCACATATGTAAATTTTACTCCTCCCAGCAAGGCTAAAAAATAAACGCGTGAGCGTGTTATAGGCTATATGTCATGTTTTAGTCAGATTTGACGGCGCCACTGCAACACGCATCTCTGTAGATGAGCAGCTGAGCATCTTTTCATCAAGCCAACATGCGAACTATCACAAATCAAAGGGAAAGTCGCAGATGCTTGGTTGTGGACTTGAGTCGCATGACTCGGACTTGACTCGGACTCGAGTCCCAAATTTAATGGCTTGCGACTCGACTTGACATAATCAAAGATGACTTGCGACTCGACTTAGACTTTGACAACAATGACTCGCGACTTGACTCGGACTTGAGCCCTGTGACTTGGAAAGACTTGACCTACCTTCTAACACCACAGATCAGAGTTGTAATAATCACTTACAATAATCACGTTTGGCACTGAGTGATGGCACATCACACGTTCAGACAGTTTTCAACCCAAAAATGTTTTTTTTATTTTTTTATTTCAGGCATTTAAATACACAAGTACTAGCGAACCATTTATAATTTGAGAGAAAAAAAACACACTGATGTCTAAGTAAGCGGAAATAAATAATAAACCTTTCAAATATAATTTTGAGACATGTTTTTGCCCCCCCATAACAAACACACATTTTATCCTATAGGTAACTATAAAGTCGTCTTCCTGTTCACCAGCCACTCACTTTCATGTCTTTTGGGAGAAATGGATGGATTTACGTTTTGTAAATGACAGGCATGTAGCCCCAAAAAGTGTCACGTAATGCTTGATACATCGCCATGGAAATAGGAATGTTCTACTGTCGCCTTAAAAAAATAATTTACCCAGGGACTCAATATTTCGCTCGTTCTTCTTTATTGTCATTGTTATAAATAACAACTAAATAACATCAGAGAATCCTACAATGTAAGTGCAATAAAAAGTATACAAAGTGCAATCCATTTTGTCTTATACATACATGTGCATAATGCATACACCAGTTCCCAACTATTAAAGGTGTGCGGAGAGAGAAGTATGTTAAATGTTATTTGAAACTTAATGTGTAGCAAATCATGATTAATTTTCCAAATGAACCGTTACTTTTATTTTTAAATCTGCATTGCCACATTCTCTCTCACACACATACAAAATGTGTAGCAGTTATTTCTATTAAATGATTTTGCCTTTGTTTACTGGGTTACCAATAAAATACATTTTTTTTCACTGCCTTTTCCTTATTTTGTCACACATAACAATCACTAAATTGAACTGAGATAGATGGGTGCCCTTAGTGAAAATTTTATCGTAATAAATATGAAATGTAACTGTTAATTCATGAACATATTTTAAAAGCCTTCCTGATATAAATTATATACATTTCATTTACTATAGTAATTAACACTGAGAAACTAATTTGTGCAAAAAGCACTAATGACTTGTTTAAGACTTGAAGCTTAAACTCGAGGACTTGCAACTTGACTTGGACTTGCCTGTCTTGACTCAGGACTTGACTTGGGACTTGAATGCAAAGACTCGAGACTTACTTGTGACTTGCAAAACAATGACTTGGTCTCACCTTTGCTTAACGCACAATCATCTTCCCTAAAAGTAAAGAAACAGTGACGTGAACTCCATTAAATCTGCATATAGTGTGGGAATTGAAGATCGGATTTATATCAGTTTTGCGAGAAAACGTTTATGTGAATGGAATCGCTTTGATAAATCAGATAGCTGCTATCTGATCAGTAAAAACGCATGAAGTGACCAGGTTTAAACAGGCCCCTAATGATTGGAAACATAGTTCTGCAGGGTTGCTAATTTCACCTTCACAAGGCTTAAGTTCAATTCTATAAGCTTACCACAACAATTAAAATGTTAAAATTGAATTATAAGTTCTTACATTAATTGACTACAAAGCTAAAAGTTACTAATGGGGTATTTGTTTACAAATATGTTTTTATGGGATTATTAATATGGAAATAATTAGACATATACACTGCTATGATTGTTCTGTCATTGCTTGCTAAATAATTTCGAAGAGTCTTTATTAAATCCTAAAGTGGTTTAACTCAGGAATCAGGAATGATTGAGAGAATATTGTGCTTGGTATGTTTTTCATCTTCAAACCAAACCTGGGTCTCGAGCCAACAAAGTTTTAATCCCTTCTGGCTAGCGCACTTCCCATAATGTTTACTCATTAAGTCAGAAGGTGGAGAGTAGGCTGTGTTTTGTGGCTCTGGATCACAAACTTGTCCACTTTAAACCACTTCCAATCAACCAAAACGCATCTTAATACCAGGTGTAAAACAAGGCCTTATGCTTCATTAAAAAAATGTTATTTGAGAGACTAAGCCAATATATCTTGTGTGAAATGCAGTAAATGTCTTGTATTAATTTCTGATTTCATCTTTGTGTAGATTCTGGACAAACTCCTTGACCGTGAGAGCCAGACCCATAAGCCTCAGACTCTGAGCTCATTTTACTCTAGCAAACCAGCTACCAGCAGTCAAAAGAGCCCATCCAAACACACCACCCATGGTGCCAGCGGAGGTGCGGGGGGAGTTTCAAAGCACACCCCTTCAGCAACATCAGCTGCTGTGCAGGGCGTGACCGGCGGAGGAGCGGCAGGGCAGCAGGGAGGTTTAGCGGCTGGCGGAGTTCAGAGCACAGCAACGGGAGAGGGCATCTCTGACAACAGAGATCAAGGTGAACCACATCCACCAAAGTGTCATGGGTAGACACTTCAATTTCAGAAGGAAATTCATTGCTTAAATGTTAAATGTATTGGGTCCCTGTGGAGTTTGAAGTAACCTAGTTAAAAATTTTTTTTATCCCTCTTTCTTTTTTGGCAGAGGGTGCCCAGTCGACTTCCTGTGAGCAGCAGAGCGAAGCTGCACCCTTCAAGCCTGAAGGCACAGTGCCCAGTCGTCTGGCACTGGGGGGCCGTGGGGCATACGGCACACGCTGCTGGGGATCACCTGTACGACAGAAAAAGAAACACACTGGTAGGAGACAGTGTTAATTAGACAGATAGAAGAGTTTATTTGATGCAGCACCTATGGCCTCTTGTGCACAGTTCACTGCAAAGATGATCAATTCACCCATTAGCCTTTTTTAAAAATAGTTCTTTTAGTTATTTTTAGATTAATAGATTTATAGATATATTTTTTTACAAATAATATATTATTTCCCAATATAATATATTAATTTAATTTATTATTTTTACTTATGCATAAAGAATTTTGAGAGTATAAAAAGGTGTTCTTTCTGACATGTTTTCTCAGGCATGGCAAGCATTGACAGCAGCGCTCCAGAGACCACCTCAGACAGCTCTCCTACTCTCAGTCGACGCCCACTTCGAGGGGGCTGGACAGCTGCTTCCTGGGGGAGAGGCCAGGATAGTGATAGCATTAGCAGCTCTTCATCTGATTCACTTGGCTCATCGTCATCCAGTGGCTCACGCAGAGCTGGAGGAGGAGCCAGAGCCAAGAGTACTGACACCAGCAGGTGAGACAAACCTGTCTTTTTACCCTCATTGACCTTATGTGGGTTTGGTCTCGGTTTTTTGTGCTTGTCCATCAGCATCTCTTTTAAGCCCTTAACAAACACAACTAAATCTCTACTTCAGTACCTGTTCATTGACTAAATAAGTTGTTTCAGTTCAGAGTCAGAACAGATTCTCTGATCCTCCAAGTCTGCTGTATATGACGCACACTGTCTCTTTCTGTCTTTATAGGTATAAAGGCCGCCGGCCTGAATGCCATGCTCCACACGTGCCCAACCAGCCATCTGAGGCAGCTGCCCATTTTTACTTTGAGCTAGCCAAGACTGTGCTGATTAAAGCTGGAGGAAACAGCTCCACCTCTATTTTCACTCAACCCTCTGCCAGTGGAGGCCACCAGGGGCCCCACCGCAACCTGCATCTGTGTGCCTTTGAGATTGGCCTGTATGCCCTCGGCCTCCATAATTTTGTGTCGCCTAACTGGCTGTCAAGGACGTATTCCTCACATGTATCCTGGATTACAGGTGAGAGATAATTGTGTAATCTGCAGGGATCACACACTTCAAAATGATTTATTATCCCCTTGAAATGCGAATGTAATCTTTCAAATTAATTTTCTTGGCTTTAGAGTATCAATTCAGTATGGAGAACTATAGTACTATACTAGAGTATATTAATCTCTCCAGGCTCATGTATGGATGGATGTTTGTGAAGGTGTTTCATGCCTATACAAAACATCTGCTCTCTCTTGGACAGTGGCAGCACCAATGCAGATTTGAATGTTCCGGTGTGATTTTGTCAAAGGTTTAATAGACACAGGCGAATCGTTGTCTATTTAGGAATAAGTTTGTGTGGGTGTTTGATAGGGCTTTGTATCAGCAACAAAGTCACAATGCGATGCATATAACGATACAGATGCCACGTTACGATATACATCACAATACATGTCTGCACTAAATTTCACCTCAGCAGAATTTAGTATAACAGTGGCTTATTAAACTACATACTATAGGGCCATTGCAAACTGTAGGCAGACCAACCAGTTTCCCTCTGCATTGTGAAGGGCCTCTGTAGCACTGGATAACAATATAGGTAATGTAGTAAGTTTCATGTTAACATTGGGCACTCCCCATCAGGTACAATATTCTGATAGTTTTTGTTTTTTAAGCACATAAATAAATATGTACTTGTTCTAATACATTTATAATGTAATGTAGCCTACTCTTTCTAATATTTTAATAAAACCATCTTTACATTGCTGATAGGTTATTATTGCACTAATTAACACACACTCTCCGAAAAATTAGAAGCATTCTGTAATGCGCTTTCTTCACTGAAGCTCACGCCATACATTCGGACACATCTGCCCTGCAATTTTTATCAATAAATAAAATTGATGGTTGAAGGGCTACATTATCTTTCTCAGCAAGCCGTTGGTAACTTCACTGTTTTTGAAGCACTGTTTTTTAAACTCACCGGCGCTTCACTTAACTGTTAATAGACGAACGCGGCACAGACTGAGGTAACTCATACATGCACAATCTCTCTCTCTCTCTCTCTCTCTCTCTCTCTCTCTCTCTCTCTCTCTCTCTCTCTCCTCTCTCTCTCTCTCTCTCTCTCTCTCTCTCTCTCTCTCTCTCTCGTCCATAAATGAACACCGACTTGATGTATTACACTTTTCTGTGAATAGAATATCGAACTGCAGGTTGCTAAACTGCAAGCTTACTGGTATTTTCAGAAAGCCAGCACTTTTGTCCAGAGACAGAGTGTGTACACATGGTTACCAGGTTGAGAAAAATAAGTAAAACATTTGGCAAATTTTGAAGCTTGGGGATTATCTTGATATCAGGCAATCCCAGTTATGTTCCTCTGCTTGCCAGATTAAAACCTTGTTCTGACCTATATATTATATTATATATTATATTATATTATAGTATATTATAAAATATTATATTAATTTAATTAATTTCAGGCCATTACCACGGCGTTTAAAGCGCTGTTCTTGTATACAAATTAAGCGTGGTCCACTGCTGCACACATGCTGTGGAATCGATACAGAGGCAGCTGTATTGATACTCGTATAGTCAAGTACCATGTGATGATACTACATCGTTGTATCAATGAATCAAACACAGTTCTAGTGTTTGAATTGAGATTGTGATCTTTTTAACAATTAATCGTGCAGCTCTAATAAGTAGATAGATATGGATGGATATGAAATTATAGTTACAAGAGTATTCTAACAAATGGGTGGGCAAACCTGTTTTTTTGTTTGATTTTGAATTCTTCTGTCGTGTTTGCACAGGCCAGGCTATGGAGATTGGGAGTGCTGCCCTCAACATTCTGGTGGAATGCTGGGACGGGCACCTTACTCCTCCCGAGGTGGCGTCACTCGCAGACCGCGCATCCCGAGCACGTGATCCCAACATGGTGCGTGCTGCGGCAGAGCTGGCCTTGAGCTGCCTGCCTCACGCTCATGCCCTGAACCCCAATGAGATTCAGAGAGCTCTAGTGCAGTGCAAGGAGCAGGTATTGTCCAGTACAGCCCACATTCATTATACATAGACACTGGATCGCAATCCATTTTTAATCTAATGTTATACAAATCATCTGCTTGTTGCTTTTAAACAACACTTTTCTGCATTGTTCTCTCTTCAGGATAATGTGATGCTGGAGAAAGCTTGCATGGCTGTTGAAGAGGCTGCAAAGGGAGGCGGTGTATATCCTGAGGTCTTGTTCGAGGTGGCTCACCAGTGGTATTGGCTGTACGAGCAAACAGTGGGTGGTGGTTCAGGGGCCCAACGAGAGGTTTCCGGCCGCTGCGGGGCCAACGGTGGAGTAAGGAGAACGGCACCCGAGGGAGGCTGCGGTATCCTGGATAACACCGGAGTCTTGGATTCATCAGGTGTCTCGGCTGTAACTACGACAGTGACGGCAGCCGCCGTAGTACCTGTCATTTCCGTCGGCTCCACGATATACCAATCACATGCGCTGCCGGGCTCAGCAATGGCACACACGGCAGGTCTGCATCCCTACACCACCATCCAAACCCATCTGCCCACAGTCTGCACCCCACAGTACCTGGGCCACCCGCTTCAGCATGTCCCCCGTCCTGCCGTCTTCCCCGTCTCTGGGACAGCCTACCCACAGGTATGAGCTCTGTTCATTTCCTATTGAAATGATTATGGGTTTCAATTACCTGTGCTTAGCATTTTTATTTCAGTCTGTAGTATTATTTGTCTGCTTTTAACTGAAGGTAATTAATACTAAATTTAAGCTCAAATGCAGACGCTAACTTGGCAGTCATTGATGCATAGCATGACATTCTTGGCAGAATATAAATAGAGACTCATACCAGTTTGTTTATGCATGTATAATGATCTTCACAGCTATGCCCTTGGTTTAACTTAATTTGTGGTTTTAATTTTTCAATGGCAGGTGTATGACTCGAGGAAGGCGTATCAAGCTGGTTTTAAGAGCATCTGTTTGTCTTCTCAGGGAATGCACCCTGCTTTTATTGGTGCTCAGTACCCATTTTCTGTGGCCACTGGCCCTCATCCTCCTATGGCAGCGACTGCTGTCACTTTCCCTGGCGTTCCAGTGCCGTCCATGACTCAGATCGCTGTCCACCCATACCATACTGCAGAGGCAGCCCTGCCTCTTAGCACTACTGTGGCAGGTAAGGACAAGTTGGTTGTAGAATTTCAATTCCATCTTAAGATGAACACAACTTTCGGCATAATATCCAATGTTATTTAAAATAATTCTGAGTAAATGCAGTTTTACAATATACAGCAATGTGCAAGAAATGAGTAGGGATGCACGATATATCGACCACATATCGTTATCGGCCGATAAATGGTCTTTTTTGATGTTATCGTTATCGATCCGATAAGAAAATTGGGCCGATATATCAAAGCCGATAAATAATAGATTATTTACTTCAGTTGAGAGACGCGCGCGGTTCGCCATGATGGTTCTGAATGATTGGATTCACTTCGAAAAGGAAGATACAGTTCAGTGCAACATGTGCAGCACAAATCTGCCACATAGGCTTCATAACATTATAATAAAAACACGCCTGCAAAAGCATGTTGTGAATTCTTGTTCACCCACGTGTGTCAGCACGACGAGCGCGTTGAGGCGGAAAGAGCGCGTCTATCATGGAGTCAAGCCTTCATGACGAGCACAGTCAATTTCTCTTGAGCATTCGCAGCATTCTGTGCCATTGTAAGTTGTAATTTGTTTTTTTTTTGTGTATATAGGCCTGTATATCTGATTAATCTAATATAGGATGCGTTTGGTTGAGTTAATGAACGACGCGCGCTTCATTGTACCGGTGATCATCTTTATAGCGTGCGCGCAGCTCAAACAGCAATGCACATTTATAACTATAATTGGGACTGTCATATACATGCCATTATATTAAGAACACTATTGTAATAAAACGTTATTGAACGTTGTGAATTCTCTGGGTTTAGTTGCCGTTTCAGCGCGTTGTTGTGGGAATAGCGCGTCGATCCAGAACAGGGATTAGCTACACATTATGACCAGCACAAGTTCGATTCTGCATTCACGTCCTTTTGTGCAGATAAGTCGTAATATACAGCTGATGTAATATAAATATCTGATTAATCTCACATTTTCGTGTATTAAAACAACCTAGAAAAGTTCTTCAGTTTCCCGGTGCTCGTTCTCTTCAGCTTCAGCTCGCGCAGATTAAACAACAATGCAAAACATTCAAAGCTATGATTTGTACTGTCATATAATTATATTCACCATTGTAATAAATTTGTAAATTCTTTGGGTTTGCATTCTTCCGCAACCGTCGAGTTTCTCCTTCTAGCAAAGCAATTTAGTTTAACGTTTGTTCTCTTCAGCTTCAGCGCGCGCGCTCACACAGCAATGTCATTTGAAACAGTAATGCTATTAAACAAGATGTTTACTATTAGGCTACTGTAATATTAAAAATGTTTTTTTGTTTAAAAAAAATTGCGTTATAATTAATAACTAACATTATTTTGTTCTCGTATTATTTTCATCAACGATATGGTTTGATTAAATAATTTCCTTATTGTCCGTGCGGAGGCGATTCCATTTTATTGATCCATGCCACATGCATATTGTTTCTTTATACGCAGCCCAATGTTAGCCTAATGACTTGTTTGCAATATTAAGGTATTTTATTTTTTGTTAGGCAATAGATTTTTTGATAACACTTTACAATAAGGTCTCATTTGTTAATGCATTAAAGGGTACCTATCATGGAATTTTGAAAATTACCTTTCATGTAGTGTGTAACATAGATCTAAGTGAACAAAAACATCCTGCAAAGTTTTAAATATGAAAGTTCACCGTATACAAAGTTATTATCTCTCAAAAGTAAGAGTCGACTCTGAGTCGTTGATATGAATCGATAGACGAACGATGCACTTTCGTACGTCACTTGTCCAAGTTATTTGAATAAGATACGCCCACTCATTGCATTAGGAGACACCAGGGAAAACATCATGTCGACGAGACGCTGCTGTGTTTTGAAGTGCGACGCAAAAGCAAACTTACTTCATCTGCCCAGTGAGGAGCATTTGAAGACTAAGTGGCTACAGTTCATAACTATACCACAGAAGTATTATAGCCCGAACTCGTTCTGTGTTCGCGTCATTTTGAAGATGATTGCTTCACAAACCTAAATGCTATAAAGTATGAATTTGCGAGCCGGCTGATACTGAAGGAGGGAGGTTCAGTACCGAGTTTATTTGGATCAGCTTCCTTCTCCGAATCACAATCTGTAAGTAGGCTGTTGCTTTTATGTTTGTATCATGTTCTATAATTATTTTGTGTGTTGTGTACGCACAGGCACAGCGCAGCTTCTAGCAGCTAACTTAGGTCTTCAATGTCAATTGTATTGAAATATGTGAAGTGTTTGTCGTTGTTAATGGAGTTGTCACAGGGCTCTCGAGTGTCACGCATTGAGCGTGACAGTCACTCATTTCGGTCTTTTGTCACGCTCTCCGGCCACACATTGTATTTCTCACACTGATAAACTATTTGTAATATATTTAATATGCCACAGTGCCCAAAACTCACTCACTGTGGAACCGGCAGGATGCAAGCGCGTCTCCTCCAGTGTTGCCAGGTCTGTATGCCTGCACTGTTTCTGCGGGTTGTTTGTGTAGTGCACGCTGGTTGACGCGATTGTTTTATCCACTGGAACATGATTGTTATTGAGGAAACACCCGGGAACGCTATTTGAATAATTTTGGCCGTGATTGGGTTAGTTTGATGAGCAATTGGGCTGGTTTTGTTGTGCAGACCTGGCAACCCTGGTCTCCTCTGGTGTTGTTCGTCTGGTGTTGTTAGCCAATCAGAAAATAGCACTGTTGTATCTGGGTAAGATCTAGCGCAACAACCAATGACACCCCGTCGGCTGGGTGTCTAACATATCACCACAGATTAGCGTCACGCAAAGGCGGGGTTTGGAAAAATGACTCGCTAAACGATTCATATGGGAGTCGGTGAGCAAATCAGGTAAAAATTAATGCATATTATAAGACAACAAAAGTGTTTTTTGTCATTGCATGCTTGTAAAACTGTTGTTGGGGACTCCCAGAACAATATTAGGAACATTTTAAATGCCATAATAGGTACCCTTTAAGTAACAGAGAGCAATAGCCTTTGTTATTGTTATAATAAAATGTGTGTGTTCATGTTAGTTCACAGTGAATTGACTAATGTTAACAGATACAACTTTCTTAAAAATGTCTTGTAAAATTGTTGGTTCATGCTAACTAATGCTAACAAAATTAAACCTTATAAAGTGTTACCATTTTTTAATAAAGAAAGTTGCCCAGTGTAAAATTAATTTTAAAAGTTAAGGAATTTTACACTGGTTCAAACTAGGCTATAGTATATGTTTGATTTATTGTGGAAGTGTTTGAGATAAAGCTTTTAATTGTGAGCCTTTTATGTATACAGGCTATCAAAGTATATAAAAAAATAATTTACATTTATCGGCCAATATATCGGTTATCGGCTTTCAAATGTAAAGAATTATCGGTTATCGGTATCGGCCAAAATGTTCATATCGGTGCATCCCTAGAAATGAGCACTACTTTCGTCAGATTTAATATCTGCATTTAAAATTATTTGCACTTACATAGAATAAAACGACTATTTAAGGCCATCTCATTGGAGCATATGGGAACGCAAAAAATCTATTCACTTAGCCTTTCAAGATTGGCGATTTTGCTTGCATCCTGTCACTTACTGCTCACTTCATTACCGTTGAGTGGCAGTTCACATCTTGCATACTGCAAACAAGTGTCATATGAATTTCATATAAGTGTGGATGTTGCTGATCTTGAAGAATAATTTATTACATTTTATGATTGTTTTGTTTAGTTCATAGCTCATTTATAAGGAATGTAAATGGCCTCAGTTTTTTTCAGCAACCCCACCAACAAAAAAAGAAGTTGAATGTAGTGTGGATTTACTAATTTCCTCTGAATTCGAGCATAAAGCCTTCTGTCACAGGACAAGACGAGACAACTCGTGTTGACATAATTGTTTTTACATGACAGAATAGTCAGTAAGAAAACATTTAAATGCACCAGGAATCACTTTTAGAATTTGCTTGTGACTCCCTGTCAAAAATGGATCTAATTGTGAGATGTCAATATTATTTAATCATGGGTGACTAATAGTACATGTACAAAATTACATTTTATTAATGTAGCTTGAAGGCAATTTTAACTAAAGCAAATTACAAATAAGAAACGAGCCATTCGTCACAGTGCCCTCAATACACATAATTCAAGCCCAGTGCAACAAACTAGTTTTCATACAGAACTTTATTGCCAAGTATGTTTGCACACACAAGGAATTTGTTTTGGTGACAGAAGAAGCTTCCAGTACACAGGAGTCAGGACCCATGGTTTTTTGCTTAAAGGTGAAGTCCCAACTATATGCATGTTTTGTAAGATTTCCCTAACGGTTAAACACATTTTATTAAATTGTCCTGGACTTAATACAAGTAGAATGCTTTTTTCAAAGTTACCTCACTTACGGA
Source organism: Chrosomus eos (assembly GCA_036326025.1). NCBI lineage: Eukaryota > Metazoa > Chordata > Actinopteri > Cypriniformes > Leuciscidae > Chrosomus > Chrosomus eos. The sequence continues at coordinate 14,471,088 of CM070833.1, forward strand.
CGGACTTATTTAGTAAAATTATGCCTGAAAAGATTTTGGATTTTTAATGTTAATTTAAAAAATCTTCTTTAATATGACTTGCTGTTTTTGTTTGTTTGGTTTTTATTGTATTTATCATTGCCCAGTGGGAGCTGTTCATTTATTTGCCCTTTTGCTTAACTAGTTAAACTTTCTGAGATTAAAATCTCTTTTACAGAAGTGAGCGGGCCAAGATGAGGAGCACAACATTATCAAAAAAAAAAAAAAAAAATTACAAAAAATAAAAACATATACAAATTGTTTCTTCCATTTTGTAAAAAGTTCCAATCACTTGGTGTCGCATACCGAAAAGCTTGTTTTCCAAATTCAGTTTGGAACTGAGAGTGTATACATGTATATATGTTGATGATGTAGATTGCCTGGGGGAAGAAACTTTTCTTGTGCCTGGCTGTTCTGGCGCTCAGTGCTCTGTAGTGCCGACTGGGTGACAACAGTTCAAAGAGAAAGTGACTTGGATGTGAGAGATCCAGAGTGATTTTCTGAGACCTTTTCCTCACTCTGGTTGAGTACAGTTCTCGGAGAGTGGGCAGGGGAGAACCAATAATTCTCTCTGCAGTCCGGACCGTCCTCTGTAGTCTTCTGGTGTCTGATTTTGTAGCTAAGGGGCAAACCAGACAGGTATGGAAGTGCAGAGGACAGACTCAATGACGGCTGAGTTCAGTGCAGTGCTGATTGTGCAGATGTTGGTTGTGAATTTCCCCAGCCTCACTAGCTGTTGCCTATCTGACAGAAAGCTGGTGATCCACTGACAAATAGAGCTAGGAACAGAGAGCTGGGTTAACTTAGTCTGAAGGACTGCTGGGATGATGGTGTTGAAGGCCTAGATGAAGTCCACAAACATGATCCTTGCATAAGTCCCTGGTTTGTCCAGATGTTGCAGGATGTAATGCATACCCATGTTGACTGCATCATCCACTGACCTTTTTGCTAGATAAGCAAACTGCAGGGGGTCCTGTGATGTCCTTCAGGTGTGCCAGCACCCTTCTTTCAAACGACTTCATGACCACAGATGTGAGAGCGACAGGTCTGTAGTCATTTAGCCAGTGATTTGGGTTTTTTGGGGGATGGGGATGATGGTGGAGCATTTGAAGCAGGAAGGGACTTCCTCCAGTGATCTGTTGAAGATCTGCGATAAAGGCCAGCTGGACAGCACAGGCTGGTGAGACACTGCCTGGGCCTGGTGCTTTCCTTGTTTTCTGTTTCCCGACACACATCCTCTTCACTGATCTGAAGTGCAGAAGGGAGGAGAGTGGGGTTACTGGAGGTGTTGATTGTTGTGCAGAGACTGTCAGAGTGGGTGTGGGGTGTGACTTTGATTTTCAAATCTGCTGTAGAAATCATTCAGGTCGTCGGCCAGTTGTTGATTCCCCACAGAATTGGGGGATGGTGTCATCTTGTAGATTGTGATGTCTCATTTTAGCCACTCTATTCTCATTTGTCAGTGTGTTTTTGGCCTGATTGTACATGATTTTTTCCCCATTCCTGTAGACATCATCTTAGGCCCCATCCACACTACTACGTTTTCGTTTAGAAACGGAGACCTTTTGCTACGTTTGCACCTCCCGTCCACACTAAAACGGCAAAAACGAAGACCTAAAACGGAGAAGTTTAGAAACGCTGCAGACCCGTTTTGCGTTTTGAATCTCCGGAGGGCGTTTTAGTGTAGACGGGTCAAAACGGAGGACTTTAGAAACGATGACGCAGATGCTCGCGCTCGGCTCTCTGATTGGGTGTCGTCATGGCGTATCCTTACCTTATGCTATAACGTTAACTGCCAACATGCGCCGGAGGCAAGCTATTATTCCAGCGATCTGTGACAATTCCCGTTCCGTGTGCAGCGGCGGTATCGACCGTACAGCGTCGGTTTTGGGTTAAGCCGAGAAGAACCAGCGCATGGTTCATGGATATTTTTATCAATGAAGTTGTGTTGTGTTTACACCGGCACGCGCATGCCCAGTGTAGGTGAATGCTCACGTGATCCGCATTTTCAGTCGTTTTAGTGTGGACGGAGATCAATTCTGATACGCAGCTAAAACGCTGGTGTGGACGGAGATCGTATTCGTTTTAATTCTCCGTTTCTAAACTAAAACGCAGTAGTGTGGATGGGGCCTTAGGCCTGGCGAAGCTGTCTGAGTTTAGCTGAGAACCGTGGTTTGTCGTTGTTGTAAGTTAAATAAGTCCTAGTAGGAATGCACATATCCTCACAGAAACTGATGTATGGTGTGACATAATCTGTGAGTTCATCCAAATCAGTTAGCCTGGTAATACCAGACTCTGCTACTTCACTTTGCTTCGTAGACAGAGTCTGGCATAGCATAATAGAGAAGTGTTTTCTCTCTCGCTAGGGGGCGATTTCTGAAGTTTAAAATCATTGGTTACCCGTAAGCCAATCAGATAAGTTTATTTATGACGTATGTTATGCGCTGACACAGCCGCATCGAACCACAGACATCATGCATCGAACTCAAATCTATGATCGAACTTCCACCTGCTGTAAACACTTGATGATGCGAGCGAAATACCGGAGTGAACATGGCTGTGAACGACTTTTTTGATCGGTGAGTGATGCTAATAGAATGACTGCTGCGCTTTGAGAGAGAGAGAGAGAGAGAGAGAGAGAGAGAGAGAGAGAGAGAGAGAGAGAGAGAGAGAGAGAGAGGAGAGAGAGAGAGAGAGAGATAGAGATAGAGATAGAGATAGAGATAGAGATAGAGATAGAGATAGAGATAGAGATAGAGATAGAGATAGAGAGAGAGAGAGAGAGACGCACGCGCGCACTCTCAGGTCTTCAAACAACACGAGCGCTGTCTTGCTCTCTCTCCCTCGCGCATATTAATCAAAATCAATCGACAAGATAGTAAAAGATCGGAAGACCGCAGTTTCACATGGAGCATTTGGAGATTTTTAGAGATTAGAGACTCTAGGAACAACATCTCAATGAACAACATCTCAACACTAAATTATAAATGCCTGTCTCATATAGACGCCTGTCTCAAATACAAGCCGGTGCAGCTAGATGATTTGGACAAATAAAAGCCTGGCCTATTATTTGAAGTTTTACGGTATTTAAGACCTGGAAAAGAAAGGAGACACTGACCTGTCAAAAGGCTCCCCAGTTTCTCGCTGACGATCGGCAATAGTTGATAAACTAAACTTTTCCCAAAGGGAGTAGGGCCACAACATCACCTCCATTCAAAATGTTTAATACACACTCTTCTTGTTCGGGCTTCAGTTTGCTAATGCCGGGAATAATAATATGCATTCATCAACTTGACCCCCTTCAATTTGCCTATAGGTCACACAGGGGCACAGAGGACGCAACTCTTACTCTTGTAAATCAAATAGCTAAACATCTGCAACAACCAAAATCACTTGCTCGGGTTCTTTTTATTGATTTTACATCTGCTTTTAATACTATGCAAATTGATATTCTTTTAGAACAACTTCATAGGATGAATGTGAATGGTGGGCTCATTCACTGGATTAGAAGTTTCTTAACTGACCGCCCTCAGAGAGTCTTAATGAATGGGGTCTACTCAGATGAGCTTGTCATAAACACAGGAGCACCACAAGGCTGTGTGTTGTCACCACTGTTGTTTTCGATTTATATAAATGACATGACTGTGCACAGCACCAATGTTAGTTTACTTAAGTATGCTGATGACATGGCCTTGGTAGGACTTCTCACAGAAAATAATGTAGCACATGAGGAAGCTTATTTTAGCCAAGTCACTTTATTGCAGGACTGGTGTCAGACTGTTAAACTGGAAATTAACGTGACTAAAACAAAAGAACTTATAATACAAACAAAACCAAGAGGGGCCAGTAACATCACCCCTGTTGTACTTAACAGCCGGCCTGTGGAAGTAGTGGAAAATTTTAAGTACTTGGGTACAACCATTGATTGCACTTTAAGTTTTAATGTTAACTCAGAGAGTATTTTTAAGAGAGCTAACCAGCGATTATTTTTAATTAGAAAGCTGAGGAGTTTCAGGGTCAGTCAACACATTCTTGAGATGGCATATAGGGGTCTGGTAGAAAGCATTTTACAGTTCAATATAACAGCTTGGTATGGCAACCTGAATGTGAAAGACAAAAACAAGCTTTCCAAAATTGTTAATATTGCTGGGAAGGTGATTGGCAAGTCACAAAGGCCGCTTGGGGATGTGTATGAT
>CM070833.1:14475401-14526890 GCA_036326025.1 Chrosomus eos
ACGCCCTTGAATATGTATACCAAATCCTATTCCTTAAAACTACTAATGCCATGTAATGAGTCAGTAGGAACAATTGAGAGTTAACAGATGAAATAACCCCAAAAATTGTAATTTATTAAAACAATTGACCCTTCGCTAAGCCCCGCCCTCCCTAGTTACTGTTGCTATGCCTGTCAAGCTTTTGCGCCTGCCACGTCTATTACAGTGTGTATGGACCGTTGTCAGACATTCTTTATAAAGAACCGTCATTATTTCCAAGCAATAGGTGTTTTTGATAATCCTGTCGACATTTGGTTGAGAATGGGGTCTCCCACACTGCTTGATCCACGCCCATCATTTCTCCACTTGGCTTTTCGATTTTCCAGAAGGAAAACAAATTCCAAACTTTTAGGATACCGGGTATCAGATTTGCACAATCCATACGCACAACTCTTCGGCATGTTTCCCTTGCGCGAAAGCTTGCCAGACCTCCCGCGCTTAGTTACGGTTGCTAAGACACGATTGGCCAGTGATGGTTTTTGGGCGTGGCTTAGCGAAGGGTCAATTGAACTCCACTCCACAGTGATGAATCCTAAAACAAGCTATAAGCTGCATTGGCATAGCAATACCAGTGTTTCTCACAAGACATTTAGTGTAAAACTGTGGTGGGTGGCCCCAGGTCCTCTAGTGGGGTTCCGGGAAAGAAAATGTTGTGCATTTTAATGTTAAATTCAATCTGGTGCACTTTGAGAGTTCAAAATTAAAAGCTCCAACCCATATTCAGTGTGTAAATTTTAAAAAGAAAAACTCAAAACTCTTTTAGTTATAGTGTCTTTCTACATTATACTACTACTTAACGTAGTAGACTACATAAAACTTCTATAATACGAATCCCATAACTGTAATAGCCATATATTGTAAAACAAATGCACTGAGAAATAAAAAATTAGTTTTGTACTAATTTCTATACTTGAAAAAGATAAACGCATGATCTTTTATTTTGACGGAAACTGCATTTATTTTGGCGAAAACATGGTTTACAAACGCGACTCATTACAATTCTAGTAAAATCTACTACGCAGATGTGGAAATAATGCGTAACTGTGTAATGGGTTCCCACAGTCATGATGACATATTCTAAGTGTTTTGAAAGTAGTTCTGCTTACCGCAGGCTTTATACTTTCTCATCGCTCTCCTTATCCTCCTCACTATCATCATCAGCCATGGGAGCTGATGAAGGTCCTGCTGCTACAGAAAACATATGTTATTTTGACACATTTTAAAGCGTCTGCTTGAAGGGCCGGTTTCTTTTTTTCGTGCCATTCCTCTGCACATTCCTTGCGTTTCTTCTCCATCTCTCTGACTATTTTGACAGATACACACTGACACTTCACGCTCGTCAGAGCCCAAAGGGGGAGGTGTTTAAAAATGTGATTGTCTCAGCCCAGTGTCAATCAAGAAAATAACCAATGGGCCACTGCACTACGTGTTTCATGGGCCGATCTGTCAATAATAATAAAAAAAAAACGCTGACTTTTTTTTACTAATGGATTGCACCAGCAAAAAGATCCCAGCGCCACCAATTAGGCAAAAAAAAACGAAAGATTTTATGTACAAGTTTTATGGGCCGTTAAGAAAAAAAAAGTATGAGATTTATCGGCCCAGAAAGCATCTTTTTTTTATTCTTCGCCTTATTTCTACACCATTATTCCCCTCTAAGTTTAATCATGATTCATTATTGAGCAGGATTTTTCTTGCCATGATGCAGGATCTGCCCTTCTACTCTTCTAATCATGAGTCAGGTCAGAGCGTTAAACCCCACTTAAGCCCAGCGGACGGCAAGCGAGGTGTAGAAGCCTTCTCGAGACTGAAGTGCACTTGACTGGAGAACAGGGGCACAGGGACCAGGAAAGCATTGCAAAAACCAGGCGAGAGAAAGTATGTGTGAGCTAAAGAGAAAGATTAAGGCACAGAGCGACAGGGAGACTTATAAGAGAGATGGGTGAAAGTGACAGCATGACCACAGTGGCATAAAGAAATTTGGGGAAGAGTTGGAGGATAGGACCGAGACTTAAGGTAAGAAAGAATAAAATGAGTGAAGGATAAGAGACTGAGATTTAGCCCCTTAAAAAAAAGAGAGCCACAGGCAACGCTTTTCTTGGCAGATTGTACAGAGTCAGGGCTCATTCAGAGAGCAAAGTCTATAGCCATTAGCAAAACATTAGGAGACTTACGACCAGTTTCTTTTCACAGTGTTTCTGTATCTTCCTAGATATTCAGGGGATTGGTTCCGGTGAGAATACCAATGAATGGTCTAGACTGGAGCATGAGATGAGAACACTGGCAGATGGATGGCTGGAAATAAAGGACAATACAATGACATGAAGAAAAAAAGTGGGAGAGAGCTATATAGAGATGGATGGACAGAAAAAGGGGAAAATGAAACGGCAAAAAAGAAAACATTCACTCCATGAGGGCAAATCTTGTGAAACAATCCACCCCGACCCGTCACTCTATCGATAGCAGCGAGCCTATTAAACACTGTGAGTCTGCTGTAATCTGCTCTGTTTGTGACAGCTACACTTCATACACAGACTCTGGCAAGTGTGATGGAGAATGTGCAGAATCATGGTCATGGTGACAAAGCGGTCAGTTTCTGGATGCTAAAGGTTAAAATCCTTAGATTTGTACTGGGTAGAGATGAATGTTTGGTCTATGCTGCTGTTTTCCACAAGTGTTAAAAAAAAAGAGGCAAACTATGAACTCTGGGAGATAGGCCCATTCTATGACTAACACAAACTAGGGCTGCAAGACTGGATCAACTGAGAATCACAATTTTTTAAAAAAAGTTGGGATAGCAAAAACAACAACATTTTAACAGAAAAAAACACAACCTTTAAGATTTACCCCATTTAAATACTCAAGCTGAATGAAAATGGCCTCCAAGTTACCATTCCATAATGTTCAGCAGGAGCAGGGTTCTTGTAATGGTGTCTCTACGCGTGCAGGCTTGTCAACGCTGGAATGCAGCCACAAAGCCCTGTGCTGCCACAACCTCTTACAGCTGGAGCGGTCACCATAGACACAGCAGGGTCACAGTGAGGTCAGCAGGTTAAAAAACACAAAACCTCACTAACTACATCAAGACATGCCAGGGGAAAATCACAGACGTGCTTCCCTCCTGGACCTGAACTCAAACCACTCAGTGACAACACAAGCAAGGAACGGAGAGAGAAATCATATGGGGAAAAAACCCAAGGAGGCGGAGCTCATGCTCAATTCCTCTGAGGTGCTGTAAAAAGCCAGAGGGCCTGAACCAACACACACATGAAAAATGACTTGGCATGAGAATTGAGAACAGCATAAAAACGGCTGCAGTCTCCTCTCATGCTTGGTGACCTCTATACTGAGCCGCTGTAGGCAACTAATCAGCAGGCTGTGCTACAATCAGTATTTTGAAACATTGTGACACTTTCTCAATAATGTATATATTGCATCATGATCATATACTGCATGTCATCCAGATATAGCAAACTCATTTCAGGTTGAGGGACGGGTAGGAGGAAAACACGCGGGCCAAATTACTGTTACTGAATGAAACTTTTTCAAGGTAATGAAGTTGGCATCAATCAATGTTCACTCTAAGCTGCTCATGTACGTGGCGGTGTACTTTTGAAGTTGTTCCTGCACAGACAGACTGCACAGAAGCTAGACCCACAAATATGTGGGAGAAAAAGAAAATTTTTTTTTTTTAAATTGATATTTCTTGAACCAGACCTAAATGAATTGAATGCGTTTTAACTGCATGTCCAGCGATTTATTATTATTTATTTTTTTAGTATGGACCCGAAAAAATCTTCCGTGGAAATTATTAATTCATGAAATATTTAATTCAAGAAGAGTTGAAATTCATAGACTCGCATACAAAGGCTAACAGAGGACATACATTATTTTTGTGCTCCACAAATATACAGCTGAAATACAGACATGCTTACAGCCAAAGTAACAATTTGCTTGTAAAATATTGCTCAATCATCACAAAGCATAACATCATAATTTGACTGAAACGGCACCAAACACGCAAGATGCACTTGCAAGAGAAAAAATATGTGCTTAGTTTTGTGGCAACAACAAAAGTTCTGACATCTCTGAGAAACAACTATACTATCCTCAAATTTAAAGTGAAGTAGCCTACTGCCACACACCTGGCACTTTTTGATGTTCATTGTTTGGACCTTAACCCGTGCACGATCATTTTGCTTCTTTGAAAAATGTAGGAGCGCATAAAAGAACTTCAGTGGTGCAATGAAAATGTATCAAATAATTTGTTTGTCTTTAATAAAAGGATACAATGAGACATTTACAAGCAAAATGCACAAAAATTTCGAATACCAAAATTTTTCGGCCAAAACAGCTATTTTCGGGTTCGGGCTGAAATCAGTGACCGAAACAGACGTTTAATTAGCGCTTCTCTGATGGCACGTTTTAACCGTATTCACAGAGACCTTGTTGACCTTATTCTATAATTAAAAAGTTGATACAAAAGATGTCTTATGTGCAATTTAAATATTTGAGTGTTGAATAATAATAAATTACCGTACTGTTCCAAATATAAGATGACCCTGAATAGAAGACGGCCTCCCTTTTGAAGACAAAATCTTGTCTTTTAAAGAAAATACTTTATTTGAAAATAATTTTCAGATTCAGATATACTGAAAATGAAAGACTGAATAGAAAAGCCCGGTAAGCTGAAAAACAAAATTAAAAGCAGGGAGGCAGATTGGATGGAGGGATTTGTGACAGACCCCCAGTATGTGACTCACAACAGGAGGAGGGCCCTTATGTTTCCTTTTGACAACCAGTGCCACCTAATCTTATTTTCCTCAAATGTGTAAAAGAACAGATGATGAATTCAATAGAACACCATTATTCTCTGCAGTATAACAACACACACACACACACACACACACACACAGTCTGGTGCACTATCTTTATGAGGACTCGCCATAGACATAATGGTTTTTATACTGTACAAACTGTATATTCTGTCCCCTTACACTAACCCTACCCCTAAACCTACCCATCACAGAAACCTTTCTGCATTTTTACATTTTTAAAAAAACTCATTCTGTATGATTTATAAGCTTTTGTGCCCATGGGGACCTCTATTTAGGTCCCCACAGTGACTCGAGTCCCCATGAGTCTGTGTGCATTCGGGTTTAAGTCCCCACCAGGATAGAAAAACATGTCCACACACACACACACACACACACACACACACACACACACACACAGGCCAGTACAGACGGACATCCTACTGAGAGCCGACAGAAGGAGATGGTGGAAAAAAACATTTTCCTTGCAGTGTCTGGCCATCAACAATTAGTAGTACGAGAACTTGTATCTCAAACGGCCCTGCTGCTGTATGAAAAATTAATTTGCAGATTTTAATATTTCCAGAGCACAGTACACAACTTCAACAAGACTGTGACCTCAGAAGGCTCTGAATAAGCCTGTGTGTTTCTGTATAAGTTCATCTTCTTACATTATGCATGCATTGACCTCAACAAAATTAAGTATATGTATGAATGTTTGTTTGGATTATGCACTTTAATTTGTTTGTGGCAAGGTCTCTCTCTTTAAAGTTCAAAATCAAAAGATGGCTAGCTCCTAGGGCTGGGTGACACAGCAAATAAATAAATAAATAAATAAATAAATAAATAAATAAATAAATAAATAGGCCTAAAACTCAATATTTTTCTGTCTTTTGATGACATTCAATAAATAGTTTTTAGTTTTTTCTCTAACAGTTTTTTTTTAACAGCTAAAAATAAGATGATTTACCCTTCAAACGGAGGTACCATAATTAGTTTAAAACAATCAACGCATTCGTTTATTGTTTTAAACTTATGATAGTATCTCCATTTGGAGGGAAAAACATCCTATTGTTAGCAAAAAAGCCTCTTTTGAAATAAGTATCTTATGCTTAGTTGCTTACACAGGTTACATTTATTTCATCAAAAACACAGTAAAACAGCAATATTGTAAAATATGATTACAATTACTTTTCTATTTCAATATTTTAAAATGTAATATATTTCTATGATGTCAAAGCTGAATTTTCAGAGCCACTACTCCATTCTTCATCTTCAGTGTCACATGATCCTTCAGAAATTATTCTAAGATGCTGATTTGCTTCAAGATTTTTTTAAAATTCATTTTAAACAGTTGTGATGCTTAATGTTTTTGTGGAAACCATGATACTGTACATTTTTTCAGGATTCTTTGATGAACAAGTTTAAAATTTCTGTGCCAAATTTCTGTACTGACACATTTGATCAATTTAATACATCCTTGCTGAATGAAAGTATAAATTTCAAAATCTTTAATTATATCTAAAATATATATAAGTCACTACATGCATTCTACCAGGACGGTTAGCCAACTGTGCTGAAAATTGCGGGCCGAGAACAATTGTGCCGTGCCGAACCAAGCTTAAGTGGAAATATAACCGTTCCTTACTGTTCTTAGAACAAGTCTTCACACTCTACTTTCAATTATTCAAGAGATACCCATTAATATGAAAATATATAAAAATGCTGCAGTTACAACAGGGCCTTCAAGTAAAGGAAACAAGACTTCACCGGTGAGTTACCCAGGCTGATGTATAAATGGTTGGATACACAAACAGAATGATAGCAGTCACACCTCTACCTTCGTGTCATCTCTGTGACAGTTGCACAGACATCAGATGAACTCTGAACTGAGAGTGAGGGAGTGATTTTAGGATAGGGAAGGGTTATTTCTAATATAAAAGGTAGAGAGAAAAGAGGCCTCTAATTGGAGATTCTGGCCAAAATCTTTAAACAATGGCGCCTCAAAACAGCAAGCGCTAAGGGCTTGGATTCGAGAAAGAGGAGTGCTTGCCAAGACGGCACCCTGCTGGGTAAAACGACGGCCAGCGACTGACTGATGCCACAATAAGAAGTGACAAAAGAACCATTTGGTACCACTGACACTACATGACATTCCAATATGGAGGATTAATGTTTTGATGGTCCATGCATCCGAAGCCTTCCTTAATCCCAAACAATGCAGCCTGTTGGAGTTGAGACAGAGTGGGAGAAAACAAGATTTTGTCCTAGTATGGTCTCAAAAACAAATGCTAGTTTGAATGGGTTATGCAAAACATTTTCACACAGCAATAAGCTTGACAATTTAAATGTGATCTTAAACACAAGCATGATTAATTCTCAACTTTTTAGAAAAGCCAAGAATTCTGCTCCAGCCTGTTCGAGCGAGTACATTGAGCTCAGAGATGCACGGGAAAAGTTAAACAACTCCTTAACCCTTCAAGGCCTAAGGGGTTTTATGCCCGCCTGGCACTATGTTGATTTTTTGGCTTCTGGAATGGTCAATTTTCATAGCAGAGTGAAGAGAGTCATATTTCTGGATTCTATAGACTCTCAGCTACAATGTGGATGCATTTACAATACACTTTTTGAGACACTTGTATGTGTTTTGCTGTGATATATCACCAAGAAATACAAAAACAGAAGTTCAATTTTTTTGTTTTTATTATAGAAAAATATTAAAACATAGATGAATAAGGGATTTTACAACAAATATTGATTCGTCAAAGGCTTTAGAAAAAAATAAAAAAAAAGGGGTGAAAAAAATTTAAGAAACAAATTAACTATTTAGATTTTGGCGAATGTAGTCACCATACGTTTTTTTTTAAAAAAAACACAGCAATTATAAGATGTAGGGAACAATGTTAATTTTGAATTGAATATTCTATCAATTTACCAAACACATCCAAAAACAACCTCTAGATGTCACTGTGCACCGCATTTGCACATCAGTCCACACAAGGGCGCGCACGCGTGGGTTGCGCGATGATGCAATCGGCTGTTCTTGGGCTGTTCTAAAACACAAAAATGTGGTAAATAAAGATTAGCTATTCATCATCATGAGTGTATTTTTAAATCCAAGTCATAGAACTTCTAACTACAATAATCTAACTATTATTACTGGAGCGTTCATCATTACGCACCGAGTATACGTCTTACAAACCCCCATGTAGACAAATACAAGTCTTAGGCTTACTGCACCATTATTTCTGAAAAGCTACTATACAATTTTACTAAAATAAAAACAGTACAATAAAATAGACAAGCAAAGCAAAGTAAACGAAATAGCTTGTAAATGAAGAGAGACTACATGGGCCAAAACGCGCACATTATTTGATGGCGCACATTAGCCTATTTGATTACTGCTCCGTTATTTCTGAAAAGCTACAAAAATAATTTTGCTAAAAAATCATACAATATATATTAGAAAATGCATTATCAGCAATATTGCATTCATTACTTACTCTTCAAATGGATCGATTCCGTCCAGAATTTGATCATCTTCATCCGAATCAAATCGATATGGATCAGATCCGCTCTCGGCAAAAATCATTTCAGCAGCTTGCTCGGCAGTGAATCTTCGTTTGGCCATGTTTTCTTTGAAAAGAATCTAGTACAAATACGTGTATCTCCAATGTGTTGTGTAAAGACCGTGTATAAGACGAAACCATTTTGCGAATCCCACGTGGGATTGATTCCAAACCCCTCCCCTTTCTTACGTACGTGACGACGTCATTTTTTGTTTTTGGTCTGTGATTGGTTCACACACAGGTCTGTCATTGGTTCACACACACAGATCTGTCATTGGATCACACACACACACACACACACACACACACACACACCCACAACAGCACTTTATATCAATAGATAGGGTTAAGTACATTTTCTCTGTTTTGCGGTAAAATGCTATAGATTTGCACTCAAATACGGAAGGCTTATCATTCGCGGAAGTCAACAAAGTCAGACTCCTTTTACGCAGACGAATGTCAGCTTTTTAATAAAAAAAAAAGTAAGTTAATACCTTGATGCATTCCGAAGTTATTAGTAGATTTGTAAGGGGAGTGCATTTTGACGCTCTAGAGCGTCAATCGGGTTTGGAGGGTTAAACCAGGGGTCTCAAACTCGCGGCCCGCAGGCCATTTGCGGCCCGTGGGGTGATATTTTGTGGCCCCCTACTTGACATTAAAGTTTAATGTTAGTGCAGCCCGTCGTTGCGTGTGCCGCGTTTTAAAAAAAGGATATTTTTTTTATCCCTTATGGGCTACCATAGATAGTCTCATGACAGCTTACGGTGGGCTTGTTGTCAATAGTTGTCATAGACAACCGCGAAGTGCAAACATACTGCGCGCGTCGCTTCAATTATGAGCCCGCTTGCCGCGCGCCTACATTTGAAATAACGAACTTGAGCACGCAAAATATGTGAGCGCGATATGTGAACAGGCCCTTGGCGAGTTACCACCAATCAGGCCACGAGCTACTGGTCGCTCGCGAGCGACGTGTTGGAGACCCCTGCTCTAAAGCAATGTGAGAATAATCATTTTGAGCTTGTAATATGTGTCCAGCAGGTTGATAAGAAGGTTTGCTTTGATTTGTGCAAAGTCAGTAATTTGAGACACATATATGTGTAGAAAGAATTCGATAAGACGGGCAGACATGACTGCAAATATTTGTATTTCAAAAGCAATAATTGTTTTTCTAAGTATAATAAAAGGAAATGTGCCTTCCAAAAAAAACATTCAATATCATTAATGTGTTGTATAAAAAAAATAAAAAGGACATAAGCAAATATAAATATCACAAATATGTGTTATAGGGCAAAGACGAAGAAAGTTTGTAAAAATGAACTTCAACTGTCAGAAGGACAGCTCATGAAGAACCAGTCATGTACAGAAAGGAATGTTCAAATTCAGAGGAACAGTTCAAAAGAAACGTTAATAATAAATATTGAGAAGATTGGATCAGTTGTGCTCCTTTTTTATAATACTTGAATACTATTTTTTGTGGAATACTTGATGCGGCCCAGCCTGACCCAGACTCTACCTCCAGCGGCCCCCAGTTGAGTTGAGTTTGAGACCCCTGCCTTAAACAATCCTATATATACACATATATATAGAAAACCCACCTGAGAATGAATTTCTCACAATTACAGACATACAGCGTGAGATGTGAAATGAAGAGAGTCTGGAAGAATATGAGTTTCCATAGTTAAATTGTCAGGAGCAGCAACCTATTAAAACAAGAGACGCTTCATAAGATTATATTGCTCAGAACAGCACCGTAACAATCACTTTCACTACAGTCAACGGTGCTTACTGGCTTGATCTTCGGTGACATTATAAAAGACATAAATAAAGAATCTTTAAAGTTTTCTTGTACTGTTTTTCCCAAAAAGTGTTGTACTAAGCAGCATACTACATCTGTTCTAGATACCTGTCCTGGAAATCGCCACTTATGCGATAAGGGCACAAGCTAAGAACATGAATGCAACTTCTGTCACTGAGGACTTGAATAAATATATAATTAGTCCATGTAGTTATCTGGGTAAGTATTGTTAAACTAAAAAACAAACAAACAAACAAACAAACAAACAAACGTGTGCCTCAGGAAAAATATGAATTACTTTAGAAAACGTAATTTCTGAGTTAGTATTTATTTTGTATGGCATTCAACACACATTTGGTTTTTATTTTCGGATGGGCATGTAGCAATCAGTTTCATTTCAAAGAAGTGAATCTTCTCAGTTTTGGCAGGGGATTGTAGAAAGGAAACAGCCCAAGCTTACCACAGTGATGAGACTTGTCACTGTTAGAGCAAAAAAAAAAAAAAAAAAAAAACTTGCTCAATCAAATCCCATGCTTTGTGATTAAAAAAAAGAAGATTTGTCAAACGATTAGCACATTGAATTATTCTCTCTCATAATTGGTTCTTGGAACATTTTCAAAGCACTTGGCACAACCCTGTTTGTGGTAGCATGTAAACAAAATGCATGCCAGATTATGCCAACAATTACTCGCTCATCAAGCGCAATTTAAACACCTAGGATTAAGGGATTAATGATCATGTTCTTAATCCAAATAAAAGCAGACTAGTACAGTAAAAAGGAATCACTTGCGCCTCAGCCTAACAATCTGAGAAAAAGGGCCCAAGGTCGATGGGACCAAGGAGCAGGACCGGAGCATTAAAACGTCCTGTGCTCCGGTCCTGCTCCTTGGTCCCATCGACCTTGGGCCCTTTTTCTCAAAAGCAGACTAGTCTGATGACTAAAAAGCACAAATACACCAATCAAATATTAAACAGGTGTGATGCAAATCAAATGAAGATAAGTTTCATGAAGACCACATGGCACAAAATACATGATTTTTCCTATTGTCGTTCTCCGCAGCCTTGAATCTGCAATAATACAGTGCTCTGCTTGTTAATACAAGAGCTCATTAAACTTGGAAATGTATGCTTCAACATCAGAGAACAGCAGTCTCTACAGGTGCACAATCTGTAAATGTAAATCATGCCAAAAAAGCCCCGAGTCTGGAACGTAGTCCCCACTCACCTCACTATGTGCACACAACACACAAATTAGAGACTGTTCACTGAGCATTCTTTTCTATAGGAGACCAGCAAGTCCCATTTGTTTACTTGGCACTAATTAATTGTGTTTAAATGGAGGAGCAAAAGTGCCAACACAATGGGTTTCTATCCAAATGTGGAGATGAAGTGAATCTTTTCCAAGTTCACAAAAAAAAAAAAAAAAATGCGAATTAGGTGCGCTTCCATCAGGTTGTGGACTTTAAATGAACGTGAGAGTCAGTTCCCGTCCAAGAGCTGTTTTCCTTTTTTGTATATTAATACAAGACAGAATAATATGATTATCCTACACTGCTCAGCCACACATGCGCATTTCTGCTTCGCGTCTGTGACTACTACATCAAATAATTCAGTGTAACTTTGCCGAAGATTCTTATTAGCCATGGTAGGGTGATTTTACAGTGCAAAGTAACGTTACCTCATCAGATTGTCCTATGAAATAAACAGGTAGGATGATTTTATGGTGCAAAATACCTCATCAGATTGTCCTACCAGTAGAAAAATAAACGGATAGGATGATTTGACAAAGGTTAAGTTTTTAATCTGTAGTCCCTGGACAGATGTTACAAACTTACCCTAAAACAGATGATAATGTAAATTGATGATGTAAATTGAAATAAGATGGAAACATAGCTACTGAGTCCTTGTGTTGGGAATGAGGAAACATCTCAGGTTCTGTTCGTCAGTCCTACATTCACATCACAGCCATCAAAAAAAAAGTCAGTCAGTCAACATGAAAAAAAAAATTTAAAAAAAAAAAAGACCATCATAGACAATTCATTGGTAGGGTTAAGTTGGGGAAGATGCTCTCCTTAAGCAATAACAGGATGATAATCATCCAAATTATTAAAGGGTTAGGCTAATTCACCTAGAAATGAAAATTCTGTCATCGCCTAAATTCAATCTGTTCCTCTTATAAAGTAATCATGTCTCTTTGGGAAATTTGGACTAAACCGTTCAATTAATATGGATTAGTTTTATGATCCCTTTATGAACTTTTTGAAGCATCAAAGTGGCAGTTGCTTAGCTGTTTTAATGTCAGATTTCATTAAAAATATGCAAAGAATTTTTTCTACTGGCCCGGTTGAGCCAGTGGTTGAATAATTGTTGTAAATATTGTTACAGGCAGTCAGTAAAAATTAAGAACAAATAATCAAATTACGAGCAATAGCACGAATAAACAAAACAAACATACAAATTAATAAACAGTTCATTTCTGGTTTTTCATGTGGGTCTAAACTAGATTTCCAGGTACAGATATAGTAATAATAATAATAATAATAATTCATTACATTTATATAGCGCTTTTCTAGGCACTCAAAGCTCTTTACACAGAAGGGGGAATCTCCTCAACCAGTAACTAGTATTATAGCTATTAACTAATATAGACTAACTAATATAACGACATGGAGGCACTAGCCGCGTTTCCATTACCCTTCAAATTGCGCAAATTGAAATTGCGAATTGAAATTACGCTCAATGGAAACACGTCAATTTCGCAAAAACTCCCATTTATCGCAAAAAAGTTTTTACGCTCGCATGAGGAGGTTTTTCAGGCAATTCGAAAAAGGAATATTTCGCAAAACTGCAATGGAAACAGTTTTTGCGCAATAACAGTCACCTGACTTAGAAGACGCGGTGTGTTTGGGGTCCGTGATAAACGCAAATAATAATAGGCTAACAAATATCATCATTATTATAACAGTTATTAGGCTACATATTAAGAAGACGCTTATCCAAAAAAGGAACAAAGCAATTCGTCAAATGTCATTCATAATGGTTAGACAATAATAATACAGGGCTAAGATTATCACAAATAAACAAGATTTTGACGCATATCCAAGTGTTTGCTGAGGCGCGGCCGCGAATACTTGCTTTTTCCTATCAACAGTAGAAACAACTTAAAATAGGCCTACTCTATTATTTCTGGCCATACAGATAATAATAATACTTTATTCGCAACTATGATTTTATTTGTGTAAACTCACAATAACAAGAAATCGTTGTGCTTTTGTAAAATAAAATAAAACAATCATGCGCTTTCATGATCTCCGTGAACTGGAGCGCGAGAACTGAAACAAAGTAGCTATAGCCTGGGCTAAAGCTTGAATTGTCCACTTTAAAACGAACAAATTCGAATCGAAAGCTAATACCTTCTGCTTATGTAATCCGTATGAAAGGTGTAGGCCTATTTCTCTCTAAAGGTACATTCGCGCGACGCGCCTCAGCGGAGATGGATAGCCTATATGTTTTTAGCCGACGTGTGATTTAGAAAACAATAGTTTATTAATAAACAATTAAAATGCCTCGTTATTTTTTCAGACACATTTATTATCATTAGCCTATAACTCACCTAAATCAAGTTTCTGTAGGCTGTGGTTCCAGAGACATAGCCTAAGATGGCTCTTCTCATTCAGCACTGCGGGAAAAAATATAATTTCCGGGTTCTAATTTGGCCTTAGAAAACAATTGCAATCGACCTTTTTTCGTATTAAGTTGGGAATATTATAAATGTTTAATAAAGGGACAAAAAGTAATAAACAAACATCTGAAATTTTAGTCGATATATTATTATTTTTGCGCAGCATTTGTGTAGCCTACAGTTCAAATAAAATAAAAAAAATGGTGTTCAACTTTGCATTTTAAAAAAAACAACCACCGTTAATTTTTCGTTTTGAACACGGGTTAAATAAGGAAAAACGAATGGACACAAATGTACACTGACAGTTTGGACAGAGTTCTTTATTAAATTCATAAAATAAACAATAATTAGACTACAGGAATACTGGATTCTAAACCTCAAAGAAATGCCACAATCAAGATCTCGGAGCAGAAATGAGAGAGAAACACCCAGAAACTCCTTATGTCGTTAGCAGTATAAGGGTCTTTCCCTGCCATTAATGCTTGGATAAATGCTATGCACGTCTCCTTCCATTAATAATAATAATAATGTCTAGTGTGGATGTGTAATGTCCCGTTGTCATGATGTTTAAATGACTTATCGCGAGAGGAAAAAAGGACGTTGTATCGCATAACATCAGTTAATGGAAACGCCGTCATTTCGCAATAGTTTTTTATCGACATTTAGAAAAAAATCGCAAAAGTTTTGCGCAAATCTGTAATGGAAACGCGCCTAATGGCGTGATCACTTGCATTTCTTCAACTCGCAGATTTCGGTGCCACTTAAATGCCTCGGCTGTCGGTTGAAATATTTGCCAACAAATGTGGTCATATTTCTGCAAAAGAATTGCTCAAATTTAAAGCTGGTTTGTATACATATTCGTAGATTATGTAATCCATATGAAACGTGCATATAGGTGCATCTACGGTGGCCGAGAGAGCTCAACGCTGCTGCAACTGGAGAAAATACACGCAAATAGAAAAATCACCTGCAAATTAAGAAAAAAATCGTTATCAGTTTTACAACACATGTGTGCTCCAAAATACTCCCAACACAACCAAATACAGAAACACGCTGCAAACGTTTACAACACACAAGTGACACAACCAAACACAAACACATTTTTCAACCTCTAACCATGTACAGGCCACTTTTTACAATCATTTCACAGAGGATAAAAATCAAGTCTTACTACCATTTTTCTGAAACAAGTCACATTACGCAAGTAAAATGCATTACGAGTGCCATTTCTAGTACTTTAACAAGTTGAGCCATAAAGGGGACAATACATGTACCCTTGTTATCTTTTTATAGCACAAAAACATGAATCATGCCAATATAGGGTAAAGAGCAAAGGTTTCATCTTTGAGCGATAAGGATTTTAAACAGTAAAGCATGTTACGAGTGCTTCTCTTCATTTGCAATGCAACAGAAGTTGAGCAGTTTATTCTGCCAAGAGGCATTGAGACAGTATCTTGTCATTGGCTAAAAGCATCTCTCAGCTCATCCATCTGCCAACTGGAATTTCTGCTCGTGTTTGGTGACGGTCCAGACCAAGAAGCAGAACTCTTTCCAAACGATTTCCATGTGGGGCACAAAATACAATCATATTACCAAAAGACTATGAGCTGGGCATGAGTCGGCATTGGCTTAAATACCAAAACAGACGAAAAAGGAAATGAAAAACCTGCGGTGTCTAAATTACGCACACAGAGCGGAGGGACACAAAAACGGTGGAAGATTTTCTCAGAGGAGTGGCTAATTCTTGCACACAAATGCTTGTTTTTGTGCGTCTGATGGCAGTGTAATAAAACATGCATGCAGCTCAACAGAGAGGAAGAGGCCAGTAAACAGAGAAGCTCATCACGCTTTTCTCCCTCCTGTGGAGCACTGCGAGGGAGAAAGAGAGCGAGACGGAGAGAGAGCATAAGTGGGAGAGCGAGCTGTGACTGCTCGTTGCAGATCCTGCTGTTTATCTGCCAGCCTGCCTCCACACTGCGCTCATTCAGTCTGAAACAAAGCCCGATCAGCCGAAAGGCTCTGCTAGGACACGCACTACAAAACAGGAACACCAGAGAGAAGAACAGAGATGGTCATAGAAAGAAAGGGACAGAGAGGACTACAGTACAGAGAAGAAAAACAGAGATGCTGTACCTAAACAGAAGCAAACACAGCTCTGAAGGAAACAAGCAGTGAAAAAGAAAAGAAAAACGACACGCAACATTCTCAAAAATGTTTCAACACGCAAGTACACTCACTCTGTCACACTGAGTCATGCCAGCTATTTTACTTGGCCCAGACACCTGAGGTAGAGTCTCAGAGGACGTGCTCTGTCATTGGCTATGGAAGGACCTCCAAATGTCATCACTCTGCCCAGCAGGGCAGCTGTACACTGACAAAACATGTAAAAAAAATGATATGAATTTGCTTGACAACAACATGAGGCTCTAACAGATATAACCTGAAGGCCTATGGAGGACAGAGCTCCAAAAAAGAAAGGAAGATTTCAAATACCATTTTTACCTGGCTTAGAGTGGCAATAGGGATGAGCACGAGTACTCCAGTACTTTGACGTGATAGCGATGATCCATCATGAAAACGATGATCGTCCTGACTTATAAATTTGTCTATCTTTACTGATTGGTTGCAGCATTTTGGGCAGTACCCGAGGTCTGATTGGTTAGCGTTGGACAGCACGCCTTCCAGACCGGCGAAATAAAGTGAAACTAGAATCACTTTGATCATGAAATATAGTTAAGTGCAAGATGTGCAGCGCTAATCTGTCATATACTTAAACTTAGAAAACTTTAATGTCCCCGAAAAGCAATTTGTTGTACAATACAGACATATTGACACATAAATCCACAACACAAACATTGTCCACGTGCACAATATCATAAATGATAAAACAACTTCACATATCCCTCCAGTCATACCCCTCCCACATCTTATTTGATTGGGTTATTGCCATGGAAATGAATGAGTTTTTTGCTCGGTTTGTTCTGACCTTAGGGTATCTATATCTGCGACCAGAAGGGAGAGGCTTGAACTCCACTGAAACTGGATGGGTTGTAGCCATGCAAACCTCGTCTGCCTTCTGTGCTAGTCTGGTCAGATATAGTTGGTCTACCTGTTGTTTACCAATGATTTTTTTATCATTTTACCACAGGTTTTCACAATCTTCCCCAATTTATTCCTATGGATGATTTTTGAATGTCCATACCAGCATGCAATACAGTATGAGATAATACTCTCAAAAAAAGACTTAGGAAACTTAATTTCATACCTGCCAACTCTCACGCTTTGGCCGTGAGACACACGCATTTGAGTGGTTTCACACGCTCACACGGGCGAGTTCTCACGCTGAAGTGTCAACCCGGTCGGTCAAATGCCGCGTGCATGCGAGAGAAAGACTGTTCCAAACTGCGTTGCGCGCATGCGCCCACCCTCCCTCCCGGTTGGAGAGGTTTTATTATAAGGTTTATTTACTTACACCCCCCGCCCCCCCAGAAAAAATCTCACGCAAAGCTAAACGCAAAAGTTGGCAGGTATGTAATTTTAATATCGACAACAAAATTGACACTAAGAAAATACAAGCGTTGTTGGCCCTTTTTTAAAATGGCATCAGCACACTGATCCCAAGATAATTTATGGTCAATGATAAGACCAAAATATTTGTACTCTGACAAAATCAGAGGAAATCTAGATGGTGACTGAGTCGGAGTGGGTGAGGGAGCCCCATGTCTAAAATCAAGGACCAACTCTTTGGTCTTCGATGTATTCAAATGCAACTTGGAGGCTTCACACCAGTCAGCAAATTCATGCAACACTGGACCGTGTTCAGTTTCATCTCGCTCCAGTAAACTAATCTCAGCAGTATCATCTGCATATTTAATTATATGACATCCAGGGTAACTACTGCAACAACAGTCAGTGTACAATATATATAATAGTGGTGACAAAACGCTACCTTGTGGTGTCCCAAGTGAAGTAAAGCGGACCCCAGATAATGTGTTCCCCACCACCGCCCACTCAGGAAGTCCAAGATCCATTTAATTCGTGTTGAGTTTAGCTGGAAATTGTCTCGAAGTCTGTTTGCTAAAATTTATGGGTGGATTGTATTGAAGGCTAATGAAAAGTCTGCAAATAAAATGCAAGCATGTGTTTTACACCCCCCAGGTGTGTCTACAGATAATTTAAAAGCACTACAATGTACAATGGCATTGTCAGTCCCCCTCCCAAATCTGTAAGCAAACTGTAGAGGATCAAGGGCATGTCTACAGGAGTGCATGATGTGGTTTTTAATGACCTGCTCAAGTGATTTAACTAAAAGAGAGGTGAGGGTGATGGGCCTATAATCCTTGGATGAGGATGGATGGGAGACTTTGGGAAGTGGGGGTCACAACTGCTGTTTTCCAAAGCAGTGTAACCACCTGGGTGTCTATTGAGCATCATAAAATTCCACTTAATTTGGCCACACAGTGCTTCAGCACTCTGCCTCGATGTTATCCGGCCCCGGGCTTTTCCGTACGTTAGTCCTCTCAAACACTCGCTGGACCATCTCCTCCTTGATGATCAAAGTGCTCTCCATCCCAGCATCGTCTATCACAATCTGTTGCCAGGCAGAGACATTATTACTCATTTATTTCAAAGCAGGTAAAATGTTATATACATATATACATAGCATTATAATGAGAACACGATTGTAATAAATTTGAATGTTGTAAATTTTTTGTGCTTTAGTCCCCCATGTATCAGCGCGCTGTTAAGGGAATCCACAACGAGTTATATCAGAATAGCGGCGAGGTCACGTGCGCTTTTGTGCAGATATAAATTGTAAGATTACTTTTATTTTGTCTAGACTATCTGATTAATCTCATATAGGAGGTATTTGGTTGAGAATATAAACCAGCTAGCAAAGCGCTGCAGTTTACCGACCGTTCATTCACTTTTCAGTTTCAGCTTAAATGCAATGCCCCGACATTGACTATGGGTTATTTGAGAAGGTCATATGCTTTTCAGATAGTCTATTTCTTTTTCAAAATCATTGATAAAATGCAACAGTAGACCTAGGGGTGTGACAGTTATTATATAACCGTGAGACCGACAGTTATAGTTGAACACCGTCATTAGAACTCTTTAACCACCAAAACAGTGTTATTAAAATATTTTTTACAAAAAAATATCATCATAGAGAATGTTTAAATACTTATATCAGCTTACGATGGAAACGGAGGCGGAGTTAGTGGGGCTTCGTCCTGTATTCATATTTGTAAAGTCACAAACTACTGGTGTTACATAATGAAGCATTATATAAGGGTTTTGTGAATAACAATGAAAGTTATTATGAAGTTTATGTATTTGATCAGATACTCATGACACAATCAGTCAGGGCTGCAATCCAGGGATGCCCGTCAAGTAAAATATTACAAATTTCTGTGAAGACAAATATCTTGTGTCATGTATGAAGAATGTCTTGGCTTTTTTATGGCAATTCTTAATTCAATTAAAAACTATGCCCATAAAAATATTTACACTTGGGGGACACGAGTGCTCCTAAACAAACATGTTAACACAGAGCCCTGTCTGAAAGATTTGGGAACATGACACACTAATGACAACAGAGTTTGCTAGCAGTCTGTCTCTAATGAGGCTAAAGTCAACAGATGTATTCTCATTTTCCTGAGTACAGCAACTAAAAAAACTGTATAAAAGACTGACAGTAATCCAAGCCTTTTACAGTCGCCGGTGTGTGTTCTGTAAGCAATTACCATTCAAAAGTCTCTTGGTCTTAAGGAGGTAAGCCACCTGTTCTTAACGCATATGTTCCCTTGACATTCAGTCAAATTCCAAATAATGAAGTAGGCAGTTTGTTACTTTATGTGCCACGATTACGTAATCATGATTACAAAAACGTGCCACGATTAAAAAAAAAAAGTTAACTTACATTATTCTGCATCCTTAAAAGGTATGTTTAGAGCATGTTACATTGTGAGACCCGAATCATGACTACTTCAGAGAACCAGCAAAATAGGAACTACTAGTGATGTAAGACGTGTACGCCGATTGGTCGAACACGCACGAAACACCAGCACACGCCATTTATTTTTAAGTTATGTACACAGCCTTCCTATATGATTTACTCCAGAAACTAACTCTATGAACATGCTAAACAGTGATAGATGGACCTCTCAACCTTTACACTAAGGAGAAAATCCATAGCAACTTAGAGGGGACCAAGCTAATGGTTATCAGGGCTCGACATTAAGCTTTTTCATACTTGTCCTTCAGAGAAGTTAATCTGTCATTCACTTGTCCGAGTAAAAAAGTTGCTTGTCAAGATTTTTTTTGTGTGTGTGCGTTAATTTATTCTGAAGCCATATTCTCATCAGTGTTCAATCAGCTTTGATATTTAAATCGGCATATTGTAATATCTGCACCTTTAAAGGGCATCCCCTCCCCCAATCTTATTAAATGTATGCTTCATCTTTCACTTTAAATTCCTAAATTTGATCAATAAATTCAATTATTTAGAATAATAAGACACTATTGGGCTGTTACCCTACGTAGGGCTGATCAAATTAAATCATTTACACTGAAAAATTACAATTGCATAAAATAGGCCTAATGTTATTAAATAAATTGATTTAAATATACAAATAAGAAACGTTGGAAAGAATGATACTACTTTTAAACATAACACTAAACCGCCAGTAGGTGGTGGCAGGCGACCGTCTTAGTGAGTGAGTCATTGATTCATTCATTCAAGTGATTCGTTCAAACGGCTGATTCATTCAAGAATGAAACAGATGTTTATGAATGGGTCATTGAATCATTGACTCAACCGATTCGTTCAAAATGCTGAATCATTCAGTAATGATAACAGGTTAAGTGTTCCTGTGAGATGCGCCGTGGTTCTGCTGTGATTTTTGTTTGGAACTATTTTCACTGTTGAAACAGAACAAAAACAGCCAATATTGCATCTAAAAAGATGTAAGTGACTGTAAGGGTACCTATTATGGCATTTAAAATGTTCCTAATATTGTTCTAGGAGTCCCCAACAACAGTTTACGAGCATGCCATTACAAAAAACACTTTTGTTGTCTTATAATATGCATTTATTTTTACCTGATTTGCTCACCGACTCCCATATGAATCGTTTCGCGAGTCATTTTTCCAAAACCCCGCCCTTGCGTGACGCTAATCTGTGGTGATAGCTACCATAGCCCAAAGTTTAATGGTAAAAGCACATTCAGTCTTTGTTTGCGTTAGCCCAACGCATAAACATATTGATAATGCAGTACTAAGAGGTAACGTTATAGCTATATTCTTTATGACAACTCCATTAACAACGACAAACACTTCACATATTTCAATACAACCGCATACGACCTATGCGCTGTGCGTACACAACACACACATACTTATTGAGCATGATACATAAAACATAAAAGCAACGATTAATATTAATAATACTTACAGTTTGTTCGGAGAAGGAAGCTGATCCAAATAAACTCGGTACTGAACCTTCAGTATCAGCCTGCTAGCAAATCCATACTTTTAGAATTTAGGTTTGTGAAGCAATCATCTTCAAAATGACGCGAACACAACAAGGTCCGGGCTATACTTCTCTGGTATAGTTGTATATATGAACTGTAGCCACTTAACGTTAGTCTTCAAATGATCCTCACTGGGCAGATGAAAAAAGTTTGCTTTTGCGTCGCACTTCAAAACAGCGTCTCGACATGTTAGTTTCCCCTGCGTCTCCGGCAGGGTTGCCAGGTCTGCACAACAAAACCAGCCCAATTGCTCATCAAAACTATACCAATCATGGCCAAAAATAGTCAAATAGCGTTCCCGGGTGTTTCCCCAATAACAATCTTGTTCCAGTGGGTAAAACAATTGCGTCAACCCGTGCACTACACAAACAACCCGCGGAAACAGTGCAGGCATTACGGACCTGGCAACACTGGTCTCTGAACGCAATAATTGGGCGTATCTTATTCAAATAACTTGTCAAGTTGACGTCAACTAGACAAAGGAAAAGCATCTTTCGTCGAACGATTCATATCAGCGACTCAGAGTCGACTCTTACTTTTGAGAGACAATAACTTTGTATACGGTGAACTTTCATGTTTAAAACTTTGCAGGATGTTTTTGTTCACTTAGATCTATGTTACACACTACATGAAGGGCAATTTTCAAAAATCCATAATAGGTACCCTTTAAAGCTGCAGTCCGTAGCATTTTCCCTTTTTGTCGCCATCCCTGTTCGAAATCTGTAAGTGCAGTGATTCGCGGAATTATCATCTTTACGTGGGTTGTAAATCGGCATGAAACAGCGCGGATGAACACAGTGTTTTGAGGCGAGTGCTGCTGTCAATCACCGCGCTGTGTGGATACTGTCATTCAGAATCACAGATTCACTTTTTGAAAGTTTGACTAACATAAGAATTTTCACCGGAAAATGTCTTCTGAACAAGTAACATCCATTTTTGTTCTGATCAACTAAGGGGGAAAAAGCATTCGACATGACAAGCGATCGTTAGATTTAATCAGCGCGATTTACAGCAACCGTGCAAATCATAGCCTAATTAAATTTGTTCTCAAATTGTTCATGTTAACAACATCAGCATTGCGTGACTAACGTTATTTAATGTGTTTTTATGATTACCTGTGTAGTTCAGAAATCATATTCTCCATAACAGCTAAAGGAGAAAGGCACAACAAAGGAAACTCCGTAACTGTGTGAATTAAGAAAACGTACTGTTACACGATTGAACTATTGAAATGTCTTACTTGTTCAGCAGAAAAAGCCGTCTCTTCTTCCGTTTCGAATCCCTTCGGGAGTTCACGCACCTTTCAAAAGCCCCACCGATGTGTTCTTGTGTTCGCATGAGACGGTTTCTTTCTCTTTCCACCTCAAGTCCAAAGTACAAAGTCTTTTGGGTTTTATAACTGGTTAATCTCCAGTTGACACTGATGATTGTTGTTTGGATCTTTCTGGATCCGCCATGAGTTTAATCATGTAAAGTGCTGCGAGAAAAGCCCATCTCTACATCTCCTCACGCGCAGTAGCCGGCTAGCCGAAACTCCTTCTTTATGTGTACGGATGTGACGTAATGACGCAAAGACATGCTCGAATTTCCCGCGAAAACCCACCAGTACCACTGGAATTAAAATCATTATTACAAGATAACCGTTTTGAATCTAGCTATGGCAAGCAGATAGTTTTGAACACTGGCTGAAGATGTTTTTTTTTTTAAATAATTAATTTGGATTATTTTTAACTTAAAAATGTTACGGACAGCAGCTTTAATTTTAACTGTTTATTGAACTGTTGTAGGAAATCAATGTCACATTTTCAATCGTGATGGTATTCAGGAAAAATAATTGATGTTGCTTAACATGTTAAAAATATAAAAACTCCACATTTAGTTTGTGTGTGATGCGCTCATTTGTGTGTATTCTCCTCGAGAGGCTGCACGAGCGTCAACAACGCAACCTTACATTGATTATCCACAATTGCAACTTACAATGAATGAAATAAAATCAGAATCATTCTCTCGGTTTAGTGATTCCCTAGTTATACTTTTTTTGTTTGTTATTGATGTTCTAATTAGGCTACTTGTCTGGTCTGGCCGGACAAAATTCTCTTTTACTTGTCCCTTCAAAAAATCCACGTGTCCCGGACAAGCGTTAATGTCGAGCCCTGGTCATGATTTCTGCTCAGCTAGCGACATCGGGCATCAAGCACACGGCAAACGCGAATACTATTTTATACACCGTCTACTTTTGTATAACAGTTCTAGACAGTCCGTACTTAAATATATAATTAACGAAGACACCTTAAAATAAAGTGTAACCCAAAATGGATATAAAAATATGGCATGCAGTTGCTTCAATTAATGATATAAGGGTGTACTCACACTAGCCGTTTGAACCGTGCCCGAGTGCGTTTGCGCGGTTCGTTTGACTAGTGTGAGTGCTCCGAACCGTGCCCGGGCGCGGCTCGATTAGCCGGCCCTGGCCCGCTTGGAAGAGGTGGGCCAGAGCACGGTTCAGTTGGACTCGGGCGCGGTTCGCATGCAGTGTGAGCGCTAACCGTGCTGGAGCACGGAACAGCATTGTGTTCAGAGCAGCCCGTTCTCATCCCAAGGCGTCATACAGGTGACACGCTCTAAAGCCGATGCACATGGCATCCTTTAGCATCAATATGAGACGCAGATCCCAAGGCGTCATAACCTAACGCTACCCCAGACCTAAACCTACCCATAACAGTGCGTTATATTGACGCTAAAGGGTGCCATGTGCGTAAGATTTCGACGAAATGTCATATATATAACGCCAAAGGAGGAAAATGCGTTGGTTCAGAGAGCGCCGCTCTTCTTGTTTATCCCGAAACCGTCGCACCATAATGACGTAAGCGTGCTCCGGCACGAATGCTGAAACCCTATGTGAGTGCAGGCCAGAGGGGGAGTGGGGAGGGGGGACAATCGTACTCGGGCCCGGTTCATGGCAACCGTGCCTAGTGTGAGTACACCCTAAAGCTATTCAAAACATCATTCAGTGTAAATTGTGATATTCGTAATTAATAATCGCAATTACAATTTCAAGGGAATAATCGACAAATATTTGTCATTATCGTGCAGAGTTTCAAAGCCAGACTGGAAAACTGCTCAATTTCTCAAAAATAATCATCAACAGTTTTGTTGTTGTTGTTAAAACTAGCAATCAAAACAAAACCAGGCCATCCTGTTGTGTGGGATCATGCTGCAATTCCTTCAAAATATATTAACCCTCAGATGGTCTTTGGGGTCCACTGGACCCCAAATGACTTTTGCTTGAATTAAAAAAAATGTTCTCTTTTTCCAAATGGTATGAAACTTCCTACGGCTCTCAACACTTTCTAGATCTACAAAAAAAAAATTAAAATGGAATGTTATCTGTTTTTATGTAGGCGTGACAAAAATAGTCACACTCGTGGTCTTCGGGGTCCATTGGACCCCAAAAAATTAAATTTAATTTTGTAACAGAACAATAGTTTTTTTTTTTTACAAATATATTTTTACTCTGTTTATTAATGTTTTTACTCAACATTTGTGCAGTTTTTGGAGGATTCATGATATCTTTTAAATATCTATAAATAAACAAATAAATAATTATTTATTCTTGATTTATTATTGACTCAAAATAGACAAAATTCATCATCAAAATCAGAAATAACACAGAACACAGACAGAAATGACAGAAATAAAGTGGCACACTTCCAACAATGCAAAAAACATCCACAATCCAAAATTATCATTCTCACACACGCGCACACACACACAAACACACACATATAGAGGAATACAATATACAGGAATACATACAAACTATAAAAACTGTTCTCTTATCATTTGTAAAATAAAATAATCTAAAATGCAGAACCACCTCAAAAATAAATTGGTAACACTAAGACACATTGAAAATGTGCACACACACAAAAAGGAATACATTTGTAAGGCTATAAAAAAAAAAAGAAATGAGACCAACTATTGTTCTATTGTTCCAAACTATTTTCTTTTTATTCTTTTTTTATTATTTTATTTTACAAATATTTTATTTTTACTGCTTTATTTGCTAATTTGTTATTGCTGTTCAGTTTAAATAAATGATCAAATCTTAAGACTCCAACATTTCTCTTTGTAACATGTTGTTCAGGTTTGATTCTAATCATAATGTAACATTATTGAAAAACTGTTGTTTTTTTCAGTACAAAAAAATGCTAAACTTTGACAAAAAGTATTTTATTTTTGTTATAATTGTGATTTTATAATATTTAGATATGAATCCAACTGAATTTAACTTTAGAAAAAATATATCTTTCAGTAATTCAAATGTATATAGGCCTAGTGGAGCCCTATAGCCATCTAGTGGTTAAAGTGATTTATTACATTATTTTATAAATTTTAACCTGTATTTTCCAAAAAATGGGCAAAAATCTTACATTAAACCTTGTAAAATTATCCATGGTATCCCCTGGAGTGAAAGTTAGAAATCTGGGTCTTTTATAAAGTTTATTTAACATAAAATGCAGTTTTTTTGTAAAAATCCTATTTAAAAAATATTTATTTATTTATTTATAGAAATTTAAAAAAAATCATAAATCCTCCAAAAACTGCACAAATGTTGAGTAAAAACATTAATAAACAGAGTAAAATTATATTTGTTAAAAAAATATATATTGTTTTGTTACAAAATTAAATCTTATTGTCTGGGGTCCAATAGACCCCAAAGACCACGAGTGTGACTTTTTTTTGAAGACCATCAGAGGGTTAAGTATTTTTCTGTCACATACAGTGATTGCCTGTGGTAGCTTAGTGTCATAAAACTCATTCCAGCACAGGTTACCAACTCTCTTTAAACATGGTAACTTTTATGTAATAAACATTTGTTGCACAACTTGCACACAAACATTTTAAAAAACGGACTGAAAGACCTACCGCTGTGTCCATCACCATGCAAACAGCACAAACACATACTTGCAACACTATACTGACGAATCAAGAAATTGCCGGTCAAGGGGAAAAAAAGCAGGCCTTCTAATGACACTACAGAAAAAAAACATTGTGGCGCTCAATGTTTAGCGCTCCCCAATAAGGTCAAGAGATTATTCAGGGGTTGCTGTAAAGACCCTGACATCTCCCATTCTATATTTTTACTACAATGATGACATAAGTGCTTAATGTCATCATTTAGTTGGTCATGATTGCCAATGATAAAAAATTATAAAATAATTTCAAAAACACAATTTCCCAAATTAGTTAGGCAACCATTTTATTTCACCAAAACAATTATTTAGTGCTCTCAACAAAACAAACAAATAAAAACAACCATTAAGCTATTCTTATTTTTTTATTATCTTACTGTCTATTGGGATAACTAAGGCACTGTTGTCAAGTTGTACTACAAAATGTTCTTTAACCCTTTACCTGTCACCCCCCCTTTTGATAATTGACATTAAAATGCACTATACAAACTTAAATGGTTGTAATTCAAGAATGCTTTGGAATATAGACCTAAGTTTGGTCTTGTTTTAAAGAAAACAATCAGCAGATTATTACTGAAGTGAAAGCACTTCAAAAAATTAAAGTATGAAAAAGTTATGGAAGTTATAATTTACAGTAAATCAAATATACTTTATTAATATATATTTTTTTAATATAAAATAAATATTTTACAAAATATGTTTTACTATAAAATTACTATAAAATGAAAGCTATATATCTAACCAAGTTGTGTTCCAAATTTAAAGTTGATATCACAAAAATTGAAGTTCCCATGAGATTTTGTTTAGGCGTTATACCAAAAATAGCCACCGGGTGCCATTGAAATCCATTGAATTTAATTGTATGCATTCTGCCATAAAAAATAATAAATTTCTATCCAAATATCACTTCTATCACTAAATATGGAACCTTGAGACTCAGACCTTTCTGACAATATGTGTTTTGTCAAGATTAGAAAAGTTTTTGATAATAAATTATGAAAGATGATGCCCAAAAGGGGAGGGGCCTAATAAGAAATAACGTTTCTATGGTAACGCAACGTCCAATTTCAAAACGGTTTTCACAGGATGAATTCTGAGTTCGTAAGCTTTCAAATGATACCTAATTTATGATAACTACTAAAATATGTGATATAATAATAATAAAAAAATTATATTTATATATATAATATATATTATACTTTTTAGAGGACTCTTACTTTACTTTTTAAAATATAATTTTATCTTTTTTTATTGACAAATACTAGATTATGTTTTATTATGAACTTTTAGCACTAAAAACCAAAGTTTCAATTATTAAAAGTGTGTGCGTCGACTTTTTGTGACAAAGGTCAGAAACTCCTGTAATGACGTCGATTTTTTTGAGGCGCACTCTTGTCATAAATTCATATTTTACTGTTGATTCGTAATTTGTAAGAAAAAAATGACGCTAAAATATCTATTCAGGAGACTTAGACCTTTCCAACGATATATAGTTTGTCATGACTAGATTAGGATTTAATAGTAATATAGTGAAGTAAATTTAGTTTGCCCGTATACGGGCAAGTGACAGGTAAGGGGTTAATATCGGACGCAACATTTAATGGTGTCATTTCAGAGATTACAAACTCACTCCACTGCCACATTATGCTTTTGAGAAAATCAATTAACACGAGATTGCTCCAGGTGGACTGTCCCTACAATTGTTGTGTTGCAAGTCAGTTTGGAAAACGAAAATACACATTAACACAAACTGAATCCAGAGAAGACCATTAGAAGCATAACATTGTGCTGAGACCCTGTTCACCTACAAACTTGCTTTGTGTGATTCAACTTTAACATTTTACATTGTTACTGACTTATTTGTTTTCCATGTCAATAGAGGAAGTACCATCACACTAGGAGATTAAACTGACATGACAAACCACATCTTATATTTCACAAGAGATCTGTGTGACTGAATGCAGCTTAGTAGATCTCCCGTTATCCATGATGTCATCAGTATATTATAACAATAATAAAACAACAGTAAAGCTGAGAAAGAGAAACATCACTCACTGCTCTTAAATGGAAAACATCCAGTTACTCTTAAATACTGAAAGCACTCTTTGTTTATTGCTTGTAAGTAGTGTTGTCACGATACCAAAATTATTGTTTCGATACCGATACCAAGTCAAGTATTGCGATTTCGATACTTTTTCGATACTTTTCCTGAAAAGGGAGAAACACTCTCAAATATCATTGCTGTGCTTTATTTTAAAACCGGGACAACATTCTAATCATACACCACACTAATAAATGAACATTTGAACAGCAGATATGTTAAACATTTGAACAAAATATAAAAAATAAATTAGAGCAATGACATTCAAGGTAAAAAAAAAAAAAAAAATTTAGCACCATTATCTCAGTTATCATAAGCAACATAAGAGTTAACAGGAACTGATAAGATTTTATCAATATCCATGCCACTGAAGATTCTGCTAATCGATCCGATTCTTTAACGATTCTCTTATCGATTCCTGATAGCAGTGTGTGGAAAAAAGTAGTCTCATGCTAACAAGTGGTTTTATTTGTTTTAAAGCTTACACTTGAGTAAGCAAACTTTATTTTTATGTAATTTATGTAATAAATTAAACCTTATTGTAAAGTGTTACCAATTAGTTATAAACCGATTCAGATGTCTCGTGAGTTCAGTGTTGGACAGATCAGTTGTTTAAACCATTCATTAAAACGAATCATTTCAAATGAGTCATTAGTTCGCGAATTGGGCGTGTCATTATCGGACGTGTGCGCGTTGTGTGATTATCCCCGCAGTTTAGGACATCCCACAAGTTTTCAGACCATACCATCGTGTCGATTTATTTTGATTAATATGTGGGAGAGAGCAAGACAGCGCTTAGTTTTGAGACAGAAGCCTTGTTTACTTTCGCCTGGCTCCGCAGATAGAGTGCGTGCGCGCACGACCATGCAGCTCTCTCTCTCTCTCTCTTCTCTCTCTCTCTCTCTCTCTCTCTCTCTCTCTCTCTCTCCTCCTCTCTCTCTCTCTCTCTCTCTCTCTCTCTCTCTCTCTCTCTCTCTCTCTCTCTCTCTCTCTCTCCTCTCTCTCTCTCTCTCCTCTCTCCTCTCCTCTCTCTCCTCTCTCTCTTCTCTCTCTCTCTCTCTCCTCTCTCTCTCTCTCTCTCTCTCTCTCTCTCTCTCTCTCTCTCTCTCTCTCTCTCTCTCTCTCTCTCTCTCTCAAACATGCTCCGTCACACGCGCATCTAAGTTACATTACTCACCGATCAAATAAGACTTTGGCGGGACAAAAATTCGCTGTAGTGTTTGTCACATGAGAGCTGCAGCTTCTAGCTTTGCTGCGTGCGTGAGGAGAAAAAAGTATCGATACTAATAAATTTAGGTATCGTGACGTTTTTAATTTCCGAGTATCGCGATACTTTTGAAGTATCGATACACCGTGCAACACTACTTGTAAGGTTTTGTTGTTTCTCTTTATTTACTAGGCTACTTATTTAAAATCTGAACATACAATTGTATTAATTTATTTTTTAATCTAGTAATTATTAAATCGGATCGTGACTCCCAGAATCGGAACGGATGGTGCCTAAAGATTCCCACCCCTAGTTCACATGGCCATGTCTTGCATTTCTTCTGCATTTTCTTGTCATTGTTGCACCAAACAAATTTGTTGTACTACTTTAAGATGCTGTGTCAGCTTTCAGGTCAAAAACACTTTTTTCCAATAAGAATCTGATACCATCCAAGATGACTTTACTTCAGTAGAACAGTAAAAAGACTTAGCTGCCTGAAACCATGGTCCTCTGTGATTCATATAATGGAAGTCAATGGGTTCTGTCACTTTGAGATAAAAATAAAAATCATGCAGTTTTGGACATACAGGATTTCCACCGATAGCTACGATATGCATGTCGATTTAACAACAATGCACCCTTAAAACAAATGTGAAAACCTAAGCATACCACAATTTTGTTTATTGTGGCCCAAAAAAAGAAGAATAAAAAACATTAGGGGTACAGGTGCTCCTACGCAGTATATAGGACAGTATAGTTTCAATATTATCTGAAGGATACTTCCAGTATTGAGCAAGATACCCATTTTTAGAGATATTCTCAGAAATGCTTTAGATATTTGGAATGCATCAAACTCAAGGTTGTGCACTGCACTTCTATAGAAAAATTACAGGAAATCAGTCAAGACAATGCAAGAGTAAACTGCTACAACAAACAACACAATAAAATTAAAACACTAACCAAAATACATGCAACCTGGTGCTTTTATTTAGCCATGGGAACTCAAGAGAATATATTGTGAAACAACCACAGTACTTTACTTTTTCAGAAGAGCATTAATCCTTGGAGATAAAGCAACAGCAAATGCTTATGAACCTATATACATAAGTATCACTTTAAAAGGGGAGCATCCCAAATTGCTGTGTGTGCGCGTGATGTCTGAATAATAACAGTCTGTATCTCAGCAGTCAGGAAAAGTGCACAGCAATTGATTTAACTCTTGAAACATTATCCGCAATCAAATGAAGCCTTACGCAAATAAAGTGTGGAAAATGAAGCCGTCAGCAGGCATACAAACTCGGTTGAAAAAAAATAAGCCATGGGATTGTGTTACGTTTTGGAAGACTAAATAACATTACCCTTATTCACAGATGAGAGAGGACCTCAACCTGTCATGAGCCTCGAGAGCCCAAAATCAAAGTGAATCTTGATATGTCAGGGATGGGAATACAATGATTTGGAAAATTGTGACAGAAATGTGAATGCTAAATGAATGATAAACTATAATTTAATTAATTTAAAATAAAATAAAAATAATTTATATTTTTTATTGTTTAATTGCATTTGAATTCAAATTAAAAAAAATGGTGCGGGTATGGTTAATAAATAAGGGGGTCATAATCGAGCTGAAAGCGTTATTTCTTGTTCAAGACAAAAGTGAATCATGTTCCAATTGTGATGCGGTTTATTTTATTTGAGTTGGTGATGCTACGGATGACGGACGGAATTTACTGTTTAATGTAAAATTTCACAGAATTTGTCAAATCTTGGATGAATAAATGAAAAGTAGGTCAGTACACTTAAAGGTGCTATTAAACTGAACGTGTCTTCTTAATCGTGAGCTGAACGTGAATCGCAGCACAGATCAGATGAAGTGCGTGTCTAAAAGTGGACTGGAACGCAGCCATTGACTTGTGTATGTGAATATTAAACCGCAAAAAGACTGAATCCTGAAAAAAATATGAATCCTGGATGTTCTGCGTGTCTCTGTGTGAATGAATGTCACAGACGCATGGTTCCATTTACCAGAAGAAAAACATCAGTTCTCGCGCATGCGTCCTGGAAATCTCTTGAACTCTCGTCTTAGGCCACAAGGAAGCAATGGAATAGTCGAATAAAGTCATTATTTTTGTTTTTCGCACAAAAAGTATTCTCGTCGCTTGATAAACTTATAGTGGAGCCACTGTAGGCACATTAAAATATTTAAACATTTTCTTCAATGACTTTCTGGGCCGTCAAGTTTCAATTCCTTAGAAAGCCTATGGAGGAGTGATGCACCGCTCAGATTTAATCAAAAATATCTTAATTTGTGTTCCGAAGATGAACGGAGGTCTTACGGGGTTAGTACAGCATGAGGGTGAGTAATTAATGACTTAATTTTCATTTTTGGGTGAACTAACCCTAATATTTTTAACACTAACTACTTCAAGGAATATGTTTTAATTTTAACAGTAAAGCTCTGTTGTGCAGCACTTGAAAAAAAAACTGTTTAATTTCATATGATTAAAAGATCAATTAAATGTATTTCATTTAATGCATCCATTTGATTGCCAGAAAAATGTATAAATACCGAATAAAAAAATTAAAAAAAATTAATAATCTTAAATCACTGACTGTTAAAGGCCCCCTGAAATCAAAAGGTTTTTTAGCTTTTAATATGAATATGTTAGACTTAAGGTTATGAATAACCTAGTGTGTTCCCAACCAGTGACAAAATTCACATTTAGGAAATATAACCATTCAAAACTTAGTCCCTTACTTCCGCTAAAGTGGATCACAGATTTTTATGACGTCACCGCGGACTTCAGCTTCTCATCACATCTTCTGTCCAATCAAATGCTCTCTAGAATCTAAAGCGTACAGTCTTCACACGGACACCTGTTTCAATCTATTGCTGTTGCGGAGACTCTCTATTCGTTCCTCCTACCCCCCCACACACCTGTCCCACCCACTTTTTAAAACAAAATGACGCTACTGGTTGGAGATGCGTGTTCGCTTACTCAAGTTTTATTTCATTTTTTATTCCCAACTGTACATTGGTTAGGAATGAAATGGCTAGAATTTATTTACACCTACTACTGAATCCAACGTATCATCAGTGCTCAGATTCGCTTCCATGGTGCTGTCAAGTATGACTTGTAGTCTGTGAGGTAAACTACATGCTATTGGCTATTTGAAAAGGGGGAGGAGCCATTCAATGTCCCACCTTAGCTTCCTGATTCAGTGGAAATATCATTAACGCTAAGCGTTAAGGCACTTCAGTGGGCCTTTAAATGTAATGTAGATTACATTAATTTTTTTTTTTTACTTTTATACAATTTAACAATAATGTATTAAGTTTCATGATTTCAATGAATTAGACATGCTTTTTGATTACAACAATTTTGCCAATTTAACCATTAATAAAATGGGAGTCCAAAAATATTACAAAAGAAAAAAATGGAATCCAGACAAATTTAAATAGGAAAAATGAAATTTGAAAAAATAAGCAAATATACAAATAAACACTGTAGAAATGAAAGATGAATCCTTAATAAAGTTACAAAATATATTAAATCCAAAGTGATTTTATAGGTGAGGATACTCATCAAGACGGACATGTTGACAATTTTTGTGTGAATTTGTCTATCCATGTGCAAGACTTGAAAGAGAACTCAATATTTGTGCGCTGTCTGAGACGTGTGCGCGCTTCGAATGAGTGCACACAAAACTTCTCACAGCACGCAAGAGTTCTCTTTTGCATCTTGCTCTTTAATTTTTAAATTGACAAAGCTTAAATTAGTTTAAAGTTTAAACACAGATAGCAACATGTCTAGTTCAATTCAAGTCTCGCTCGACCGCTATGAACACCCAGGTGATGACGGTGTAAATGACTGGTGGTCATGTTAGAGCAAACGGCACTCACATTGAACAAAATTTACAAAAAGTAACCGCTTTGTTATCACTGCTGCAAGTGTGTCCTGAACCGCGAGGGGAGAACGGTACGGTTCGATTTTTTTACCGAGAACCATTACACCCCTAATACCTAGCCCTAACAGACAACAACGCAGAAAAAAAGGGAAAAGATCAAGATTTGGAAGTTAAATGCACAAAAACTACAAAGACATACATAGTTATTTGAAATCTCCAGCTGCCTCACTGGGTTCAATCTCTCCAATGAAATGTTTAAAAAGCCACCTCAGAGGAATACCTGACCTTGAATTGAAGCGACAAGTTCAGATCAGCTATTGCTTGATTGCCCAAACTCAATGATTGAGGCAGTACATTAAGAATGTTCAATGCCTTGCCGTTCTTGGTAGTGAATAAACACAGCCAATGTATCTAGATGCTTCTATTTAGGTAAACATGGTCAAAAATACCTTTTGAAAACCTTTTACAAACAGAACAACAGATGTCAAATACTAAAGAAAAAAATACTTTGCATTAAGGAAGCCTTTCATTCAAAAGATGGACAAACAGACTACCTCTTCAAGCTAAGCATGAAGACTGAAGTGAGGGATATGTTTCATCTTGAAAGAGTGAAAGCACTGCTCTTTGTAGCAACCCCTGTGTACAAGAGCTCTTGATGGAAGGCAGAAAAACCCTGAAGAGATTAGAACAACTAATCTTCCGCTGCTACTTCAAAAATGTTGTTTTTCTGGGTCCTTTGATCTCTCATTTACAGATAATTGAATCAATCTACCATTTCTTTATCCTAAGGGGTAAAAGCAGTCTAGAGGTGCACTCCCCACCCCTTGCGTCTATGTAGACTGATTAATACTGGTCTGCGGCAGACTTTCATTAGCATGCATTTCAGATGGGACTCTAGTGGGGAGGGACGATGATACACATGCAGGTAACAGATGATTTGTTATGGTATTAGTTTGAATATTCACAATATATTCCACAGCAAGTAAATTAAAAAAAAGTGGTGTTGTTAACGCCACAAAATACAATGCTGACAGTCAGATAGATGGAAGTGCTACAGGTAGTGACACTTTCCCCCTCCCTATGTTTTTTTTTTCCATCAGATGTGTGATAAGATTGGATAGCAGCATGGCACAGGATGGATCACTTGAGCGAGCCGCTGGATAACAC
This sequence comes from Chrosomus eos, assembly GCA_036326025.1. Taxonomy (NCBI): domain Eukaryota; kingdom Metazoa; phylum Chordata; class Actinopteri; order Cypriniformes; family Leuciscidae; genus Chrosomus; species Chrosomus eos. The sequence goes on from CM070833.1 coordinate 14,510,199, forward strand.
AGTGCAAACTGCTGTGCAACCCATTTGACTTCTGTGAATGTTCTACTTTTAAGCCCTATAAGAAACGAAAAGTCTAAAACAGAGGGGGAAATCTTTACCTTTCTGGTGAATTTTGCAATGTCGATACACTGAACTGAATCGAACTGATTTGAGCTGAATAATGACACCATTTTCTTCTTTAGAGTTGCTTATAGCTGAATTGAATTCATTCATAAGTGATGAACTTTATACAGTTACTACACTGAACTGACTTGAGCTGAAGTGTGTATCATTGTTAATTTCCTGTTTATTACGTTAAAGCTGTATTGAAACATTCTGTATTATAAAAAGCACTATATTTTATAGTGGGAAAAAGATTCTTTAGATTATTAAACCGTTTTAAATGTACATAAAAAAAAGACTAATTCACGTATATATTTTTTAAATATTTAAATGCAACTCATTTGACTGCAACTCATTTGCTCCTAATGTGTGAACTAACTAGGATGGGTTAAATGCAGAGGACAAATTCAGACTATGGGTTACCATACTTGTCCATCATGTCATGATCATTCATATCTCAGATATCCTAAAAACAACACAATATGTAATAATTATGTAAATAAACCAACTCATGCATGTATGCAAGCTTTCACCAGAGACCACTTTAATCCAAAGAAAAACCCTAGGAGAAATTATTTGAACAAAAAAATGACAATACATCACACTATAATGTTTTCTAGCAGTGATATAACGACCAGAGACAGACCGTTTGGACATCACCTCTCTGACAAAGGCTTCTCTCCAGAAGAGGAGCTTGATAATGTTTGTCCAGCACAAGCAATTCAGAGGGGCCTTTCTGATTATCAAGTTGCCATGCCACACACCAGCCTCACCTGTGAATCAGCACCAGGAGAATGAGGCTTACATTCAGGAGAAATGAATTGTGCATACCCTGCATGGCTCTGCAATTAGTCACAGCCAATCTTATCCCTGGAGAAACTTCAAGAATAAAATAAACAGTCAAAAAAGCCATGCAATTTTTTGTAATCCACAGCTGTGTGGAGAGATAGATTGAGTTAGAAACAGACATAATATATTGTGGCATGTAGAAAGAATCCATCTAATGGGGTTCGAACCAGGTGAGATTTAATGGCAAATGGCAGATAAACAAAAATGGAAAATGTTTTTTTTTTTTTTTTGAGAAAAAAAACATGCAACTCTTTTTGAGAGGTCTGCAAACGGATGAACAGAAAATACTCAGAAAACCTTTAGCCTAAAAAGACAGCCTTGGACAAAAGGTCTGAACAAGCAAACAATCGCGCCAGGGCACAGTACAAGGCAACCGTGCCTAGCGTGAGTACAGTACACCCTAAAATAATTCTTAAAGGGGTGGTTTACTGCCTTTTTTCTTTGCATGATTGTGTTTATGGGGTGCAATATAACATGTATTCGTGGTTTTTCTATTTTTAAAAGTCTTATTTTTCATAAATTTCACCTTTATTGTAAGCCTCTTTCTCCTCTGTCATTTGAACGACCGGTTTGCTTCCTGATTCTATGAAACCACTCCCTCAGAAACAGGCAGTGGGCTCAGATTGGTTAGTTTGGGCCGGTGTGCTGTAATTGGCTAAACTGCTTAGCGCACGTTGTCCGGAACTGCCACGCCCCTTGCCTTTACGGTCTCATGTGCTCCGGACCGGTTAATGTATTGTAAATAATACTGCCGTATCAGTTTGAGCCAGAATCAGACCAAGAAAGCGGCGATGAAGAGAGTCAAGCAGAACCCCCCACGGCTGTTACAAAACGTTTCTGAATGGTACGTTTTTTAATTATTATTATTCTATTATTACATAGGAAGTTTGATAGCCTGTTATACTTGAAAATGCTACTGCTGCTTGTTAGCTTTTTGAGATACGTTTTTATCTTGATTAAACATTTAATACAAATGATTACATGAGTAATACAGTTTTTTAAAGTTATTGTTTTATCGATATAATGAACAACCGTTTAGCTATTAACAAAACTTAGTTTACTCTGTGTATCGTTTTCTTAGCATCAATATAACTGGCTACTATAAACAAACACTGTTGATATTGATCACGTTCATGATCAAATCGAAAAATTACGTCATAAAGTAGCTATACGTGGCAAATACATTTACAAAATCTATATGATTACAAATTCAGGTCCAAAATGTTTGCACGCGTTTGCCATAGAAACACGAAATAGCATAACCAAGTGACTATAAAGCCAGCGCTGGCATTTGTTTACGTCCTTGATAAAACGAAACCACGTCTAAAATTATACAAATACATTTAAAATTATTAAGTCTTACTTACAGGTTGTGACCCAACAACTGCTGGATCTGGTTTTAACGTTGGAACAGCTTCAGGTTTTAGCAATAGTTTCTTGTGGAATCCGGCATTGAATTGTTGGAGATTCAGGAAGCTGTCTTCAGTGAAATGTGCCGCACAAAGAGCTAAATTACGATTGTAATTGTCAGAAACATTATCAAACATAAATTGTAGCCATTGTTGGCAAACTACAGCGTCCATATGAAGCCCGAACACAGAAGAGCTACAGCTGGATGAAAATAACACACTTTCGACGGCATGGCTAGCTCTCCCTGTAACTCTTCCTCTTCGGCAAAGCCGCAGAAATATGGCCATGCCCTTTTTTGCGTATTCCGGGGGGAGGGTTGATGGGTTAGTGACGTCTAAAACCCAGCTGTAGTCCCAATCGAGTCGTTTTTGTAGGCATTTACACTTCCTGGTTTTTAAAAGACGATATCTCTGCTTACATTGAACTTTCAGCGCTGCAACTTTGCAGATAATGTTCATGCACCAACAGCAACATTACACACTATTTAAAATGAAAAAAGTGAAATCGCAATCAACCACCCCTTTAATAGGTTTCAGTGTCATCACTTATCTGAGTCTACACCGCTGAAAACTCCCACTCTTAAATTATACCCATTCATAATTTATCATCTACTAGATCAAAAAAAGATTGCTCTCTTCAATGCCATAACCACGAAGATAACAAAGCTAATTGAAGCCCCACAGGCATGCACATGAAGGATGCAAATATCTCTGCTGGGCTGGCAATCAGCTCAGAACTGATCTGATATTAAACTAGCATGCCATTAATACTTGCACCTCTTGACCCCTGCCATGCAGCGATCCCTGCAGCATCGCTTTTTATTAATAACAAGAGCCATTTAGACTCAGCATACTGATCTGCTATTAAAAACTAGAGGAAGGGATGACCGCCTGTTCGCCTCTCCTCTGCCTCTTTTTGACTTAGTGAGAAGCTCTGCATGGGTACACAAAGCCGACTATTTCAGTGCATCACTCAGGGCTTCAATCGGTTGGCCCGATCAAAGATACAACCAAAGTTTTTCAAACACACCAACTTGACAACTAGAGACTGCCAGTAAATGTCATGGTAGCTTGCATGTTAAGAAAAACTCTGAGTGATGTTCATTCGTTGAAATCTTCTTTTAACACTTACAGCCAATTCTGGATTCATATTATTAATGGTGTTGTTATTGCTATATTACTCCTGGAGTCCTCAAGAACATTGGTTGGGAGAAGAGCCCATCATCTCCTCAAGCATTCCTTGAGTGCTTCCTTCATTGCACGTCTCGATCAAGCTGTAGAATTCCCTCCACGTTGACATCCCTGTCTGATCTCCCAGCGCTGCACAAGACCTGACTCAGCTCCCTGAAGATTAAAGGGACTAAAAAAAAAAAATTCAGATCCCCATTATTCTGTTCTTTAGTGGAAAGTGACAGTAGACTCGGTGGACTGCACTGCAGCAAAAGCACTTTTGCATTATCGATGCAAATAAAAGGTGCATTTTATGGATACAAGGCTTTTATCTAAAATTGACACGACAAAAGCATTCATATGAAACGTTACGTTGTAAGTTCAGTTAACCAGCCTTTCCAAAGGTCATCTTAAACAACCAGTGAGCGAGTAATACTATAGGCATGCAATTAAGATACAGGAGCGAAATTAATACTAGCTTTAGGCAGATGAGGCGAAAGAAAAGAGCCTGGTCATTTGAAGTCATTAATCTAATGGGATTCTGGGTTCTTCAGTGGCTCTATTGAAACATAATCCAAGTCTTGTCCCACTTTCAGAGATTTCTTTTTTTTTAACCATAACGCCCAAAAAAACTCTCAGCATGAGAGCCACCCCAGGCCCAACACTCATTTGCAAATTATCGCAGACATTTATAATGTTCTTGGGACAGAACCAAACTCTTCTTTAACTCACAATTCAATGCTAATTGGGTCATGGACTTGGGGACAGAGCCAAATGAGTTATGGGCATATATTTGTCCTGTTTTAAATCAGGAGAAAAAAAAGAGAAGCTCAAGGGGTATAATGGCTGGCTGTAAAAAATCTTGATTTTACACTTATCACAGTACGATCTGTGAGTCTTCATACCAATATTTACAACATTGCCTCAGGATGAAGAATATTATTTTATGCCCTTGTGGGCAAAAAAGGACAAGCCAAGGATCGTATTAACTTTGAAAGCTACTTGGTAAATCAATTAATCACTGAATAAGGTACTGAGATCAATTTAATTTGTTATCCAATTTCAACGATTGTGAAACATATTTGACAAAGCTAAAATTATTTGAGCATCCTTTCTTCATAATTCAAAATTCAAATAGCAGAACACATGATGCAATAACTTCAGTGTTATTATATATATGTTATGGGTCAACAACACACAAATGTATATTTCCTTAATGCAAGACCAAAAGATGGTCAAAAACATTCAAACAACAACAACCCTCCCTCCCTACATGCAGACAATTTACTAAAAACACCTACATTTTATAAATACTATAAATCCAAGAGCATATTCTTCTAACTTTCAGCTAGAGCAGCACGCACTGAATTATCATTTTGATGAGATTTTTGACAGGAACACAGCTGTGTGCACTACAGGCGGACACATGAGATATTCTTCTTGACTCACCTATAAAAGAGAACTGAGCATTGAGTGAAGCCCATGCAAAATTCATTACTGCCCAAAACGAGTCTCCACGGCAGAGCTGCTCAGATTTTCCAATGAACTGCGTAAAGGTACCAATGTAGACTCAATCTTCCCATAAAGTCCTACAGGAAAAACATGCATTTAAAAGCAACAAGCATCCCGCTTTGCTTTTGTCCCAGCTGCTCTGCAACTCAAACTTACACACGCTCACACTGTTACTGTACATTAAGCCTGTGTAAAGAACAGGAAATCTCTAGGTTGTTTATTTGTTACTGATAGCAATAATTATTTAAACACTTTCTGGGCGTATAGATGAAAATCACTGACTACACGAAACTTCCACTAAACTAGAAAACTACACCGCGGTTCAAATAGTATCTTCTATGACTAAACGCAGTTTTTATACAAAAAGCAAAGCTTTGAGAGGTCTGAATGTCATTGTTTTTAAGATGAAGCCGTGTTTGTGCAAACTAAAATGAGTTTAAAATAAAAACATTGATAAGGCGCTTCTCTGATTTTCTTCAGAACGAGGTTAGCGCGGCTAGCCGTAGCATTTCTTCAGTTCTGAAGAGGCAAAACTACACTTGTTTAGAAGAAAATCCAAAACACGACTCACCGATAGTTTTTTATACAGCTATCCGTAAGCGATCCTCAAAGGTTTTCCAAGTTTAAAATGAGAGGTGAACTCAAACTCTCGTTGACAGCATCACTCTCTGAACCGCCATCTTCACTCAGCTATGATGCTGCTGTTGGCTTGAGACGCTCTACCTACCGAAAACTCTGGAACAAACCAAATCACTCCGTCAGATGGGGGGAAACCTGCAGAAACTCACAATTTCGCATGACATTATCTGAACGTATTGACAAAGGCGAGGCTTAAGTTGGATGTGTTAAAATCTTTTAACCGGAATTTTAGAGTGCTTAGAGCAATATATACGGGTTTAAATATTTAAATAAATAAATAAATAAATAGTGAATTAAAACCCCCGCACTGTAATCAAATTTGAGAGACTTGTTTCACAAAGTGCACCTCCGTACAGATTTTTTTCAGGTAGATGTACAAACAAGGACCTGTGTGAGATTATCGAGCATTATCTTGACAAATTTGTTTTTAAATACATTTACCTGAACTTTCAGTAAAGTGGTTTGAAAACACTGTATTCTACAAGTTTAGACAAGCATCATATTTGTTTATCATTAAAAGTTTCATTGGCACCAAAACTACTTGCGTGCTTGAATAAGAAGCTTTTAAATATCAGCCCATTTATAAAAGAATCGGAATCCCCGATAGAACACAATATCAGCAGTGTCAATATTTAACATTCTAGCGCCCCCAGGCGATTAAAACCCCCTTAGAACAACTTTGATTCCCTGCTATCAAATTCGTTTTAATGAGGTCCATTTCTGACAATTGCAATTAAACGTATTCGTGAAACTATTCGTATTATTATACATATAAACAAAGTAAAAAGTTTTTTTTTGTTATTTTTTTCTTAAAAAAAAAAAAATCAGCAAGAACGCAATTAATCAAATTAGTAAACTAAAGACATTTATAATTTTGCAAAATATTTCAATTTCAAATAAATGCTGTTCTTCAAAGAATCCTGGAAAAATGTGTTACAGCAGCACTACTGCTTTCAATATTGATAACAAGAAATGTTTCTTGAGCACCAAATCAGCATATTAGAATGATTTCTGATGTATGCGACACTGAAGACTGGAGTAATGACTGCTTTTCCATTTCCATTTTCAATTCAGCTTTACCATCACAGGAATTTGAATACATTTTAAAATGTGCATATATATGCATGTATAAATAAATTCTAATATTTCACAATATTATTGTTTTTACTGTTTTAAAACAAATAAATCCAGCTTTGGGTGAACATGAGAGCGTACCAACAACAAAAATGTAATTGGTACTATTAAGAATGGTTAGAACAACAGACACAGATAAACTATTAGTGTTTTGATTTATCTTTATTAAGTAAACTCTACATTTTTAATATTGCTTTGTTCCAATTTAGTTTTTCTCTTTTCCCCCATTTATTCGAAATTACATCCTCCTGCAATCAAAACCGTTTCATATTTATATGTATTTATATAGATTTTTTTGTTTGTTTTTTTCCAACCAAGCTACACTTGAAGAATACAAAAATATCACAGTACATTTTCTACCGCAGTCACTCTCCACTAGCGAGTTCCAAAGCTGGGGCCGATGCTGGAAACATGGGAATCTGGCAGTGACGTTTAATGACCACTCAATTACGCTAGGCCGAGGGAAGCAGTTAACCTGTTTTAAAATGAGAGAACAAAACTAGATTGTGTGGTTCGACTAAATCTTGAAATATGAAATTGCAAGGTCTATTAATGGTATGGAAATTACTTGTCCAATAGCTGGATTTCGGATATAAAAGAAACCAATTTAAATTAAATTTAAACGGGAAGCCTGAATTGTTTTGGACTTAAGTCACCGCTGATATTCTAGAATTAAAGCTGTGTAATCTGGTCCAGCCAGACTTCTCTGTTCCAGCACTCAAGCCACCAACATCTGACCGAAAAAGGAACTCACAGATCAGTCAGTAATAACATTCTTCCATTCCTCATCCTGCTCTCTGCAGACACGCCATACTATACAAAATATTAAAAACAAAAGATAAAACAAAACACTGAAGAATCCTCACCCGTACTTTGATTATTGTTTCATAATAAATGTCTCTTTTATTCTTTTAACAGAGTTTTGTTTCATTTCCTCATTTTTACACTGCCATCCACTATCCAACGTTGAAATCCTTAATGACCGGTGGTGGCTCTGTTCTCCAGGGTAGAGGAATGTTGTAGTATGAGTCAGACATTTAGTGGTTTTGTTCAAACTTGAACCAAACATCAACATAGCAAGTGAAAACCTTAGTCCCCTTATCAATCACCTAAACGAACTCAGGGGCTCACAAAACATACAAATCAGTGAATGAAAGATGTTAGGACACAGATAAAACATAGATAGCCATCAAGTTACTTGACTGAACACACCAAAAAAGAACAAAAGAAAAAAAGGGTCAGACACAACACTGGGATCAACAACTTGACGAAGGAGGGAGAGTAATTCACTTGCCCCAGTATCTCTGTACCACTTTCTCATGACTTCAGGGCCTGAAGGACTAAATTTTCAGTCATGTGAGTGGGCTTGTACAGGAAGTTGGCATGGCTACACTTCCTATCAAGGGGAACTGTGTGTGGATTTGAGCTGTGTCAGTGGTCTGGGGGGTAGGGGGGTGATTATCTGCAGGAGATTGGGCGTCTCTGTCCCCGCTGGTCTCTAGAGCAGTCATGGTGAGAAGGTGGCCATCTCCAACGAGATCCGCTGCCATAGTTCTTTTGTCTGTTTGCCCCTCTTCAGGTTCTGCAGCACATCGTTGAACTGCATCATGCCAACTGGTGTCAGGCAAAACGCCCCGCGGGCACTTCGGATGATGTTCACAAAGTCGTCATAGTCTGCAGGAGTCAGATGGATCAGCCTGTGGTGGATATACTGGAACAAAACAGAATTAGAAATAGAAATGAGCAGGGAGGACATGAATTCTGTCCCAAGGTTATTTCATTTTTGCATTTTAATAGTATTTTTACTATTTTCAAAATTAATTTTAGTTTAGTTTTACTTGTCTCCAACAATAGTTTTGTTATAGTTTTCGCTTTTTTAATCATTATGAAATGTAATCAGCAAGCCTTATATAATGTCATCCGTTTCTAAATGTGAAACATACAAACTCCTAAGGGGACATAGTGATGAAAAAATATGAGATGGAAGAAGGAAAAAATATATGTTAATTCTTTTGCATGCACTCACAAAATGTTTGCATTCCCCTAAGAAACTGTGAATACATTTATAATTGTACAAATCTTTTTATTCTTCAAAAATCCTAAAAAAAAAAAAAAAAAAAAAAACTTAGCAGCTCAAGCAGTTAACACTGATGGCAATAATAATAATAAAATTAAATTATTTTGCGGAAAGATTTGCAGTTTCTCAGGGGAAGGCAAAAAGTTGAGATGGAAGGAAAAATTATTGTGGTTCCCCGAAAAATGTTGTGTTCTCTTACGAGAGTATCTCTCGTACTGCGTAATATCTTACGCTATGGGGAAAACTCTTTTCCACGAGATATTGAAGCCAAAAATTATCCTTAATTTTTTACTAATGTAAAACGCTTTGCAGCAGCAAGCAGACCTAGGCGAGACAGCTCGCGCGCCTATTGGCTGCTCTGCGGCAATAGCAGCAGCCTATCGAGAGAGGCTCTGCGTGACGTCACGACGAATGGGGGCCCTTCGCGCCCATATCGTCACGTCCCGCCAGAAAGGGCGTGGTCTCGCCCTATATCTTGGCTCGATAGCTGCTCTTACGTCGATTTTTATCTCTTCAGCGAAGCCTCACGCATCGCTGGATCCAGAGTGAGAAGCCGCGCCGTCGACCTGTAGCCTTCAGCGGGACGTGCCATTGAGTCTGGAGTCGCTGGCCTCGCCGCCTTCAGCCGCCGTACCTGCTGTGCTTTCCGGCGTTATATCCTTTCCTCTGCATAGAGTGTGTGTGTGTGTGTTTGCATATCTGCTTTTTCCCACCCCCCTCTAAAAGAGCGGCGTCTTTTTAAAGATGCCTTCCTGCGGTTCTTGCCGAGCCCCGCTCAGCGACGAGGACCGACATGTCATCTGCGTGTCCTGCCTGGGTGAGGATCACGCGGCCATCGCGCTCGCTGACGGCGGATGCCATCACTGCGAACGTTTGCCTATGGTGACTCTGCGGACTCGCCTGGCTTCGTTCTCCGAGCCCGTATCCCAGCCTGCCGTGACGCCGCGTCGCAAGAAGCGCCGCGCCCAGCGCGCTCCCGAGCTATCTCCAGCCCGCCAAAGCTCGCCGGTTCGCCCGCCAGCTTCGCCGGCTTCGCTCGAGTCGCTCACCGACGGACAGCGGCCGCCGTCCGCCGCTGCGTCCGCCATCGAGTTGGACGACAACACCGAGGCGTGTTCTCTCTTGGCTTCGGATAGCGAGGATTGGGCGAGCTCTGTGGACCTCCCCTCCGCTAACGCTCCCCGCCAACCCTCTGGGAAGAGAGCCGGCATTGAGTCTGAGCTGATGCGTCTGCTCACCAAGGCCGTAGAAAGCATCGGCCTCGATTGGGAGGCACCCACGCTGCCGCCGCGCAACAGATTAGACGGGCGCTTTCTCGGCAAAGACGAGGCTCCGTCAAAATCTAGGCCCGCGCCCTTCCTCCCGGAACTTCACGAGGAGGTTGCAAAGTCGTGGAAGGCCCCCTTTTCCGCCAGGATGCGTACCTCTACCTCCGCGGCATTCTCCGCTGTCGACGGTGCGGGAAGTAGAGGCTACCTCGCCATTCCTCCGGTGGAGACGGCTGTCGCGTCGCATCTCTGCCCGCCCTCTGCGGGACGGCGGGTTCAGACGACGCTCCCGTCCAAAGCCTGCCGAGTGACATCATCACTGCACGGACGCGCTTACACCGCCGCCGGGCAAGCAGTCTCAGCGCTGCACACGATGTCTATTCTGCAGATCTACCAGGCAGACCTCCTTCTCAAGCTGGACGAGGAGGGACCCGGTGCTATCTGTGTGGCGGACCTGAGGAGCGCTACGGACCTCGCTCTACGCGCTTCTAAAGCCGCTGCGCAAGCCATGGGGCGGAACATGGCCTCTCTCGCTGTCGCCGAGAGACACTTATGGTTGACGCTGTCTGAGATGACGGAAGCCGAGCGCTCTGTGTTCCTCGACGCGCCCATTTCCCCGGAGGGCCTGTTCGGAACGGCCGTCAAGGACTTCGCGGACAGGTTTGTTGAGGTGCAGAAGACTTCTCAGGCTATGAAGCACTTCCTGCCGAAGCGCTCGAGCTCCGCTACAGGCCGCACCAAGCCGCCTGCTCGCAGCTCTCAGCCCCAGCCTGCACCGCCCTCCGCCGCCGCCGCCTCACAGCGCCGCCAGGCCCGGGATCAGAGACCGCGGTCTCGCTCCGCCGGACGCCGCCCCCCTCACCGCGGGCCCCGGCCGAGGATTGAGATCAAGCCCGAGGCCCCAAAGTCTTCCTAGCCACTCTAGGAAAACGACGGTGTTCAGATCCCGCTGCGGCCGGATTTCCACCAAAACTTCTCGCTCGTTCAGCCCCATGCGTTGTGACTGTACCAGTGTATTTTGCAGTGAAGCAGCCGGTGTCTCAGCCCGCTTGCCTGCACACAAAAGCTGTTTTTACGGCTACCCAGATAAATCCAATAAAGAGTGTATTTTCTGGTGTCCCGGCCTCGGCCGATGGTGTTATGAGTGTTGTAAGAATGCCCACGCCCCAGTGCCCATTCCCACACCCAGACACAGCCCGCCACGGTGCAGGGCTCGCACAAATAAAATCGACTCCGGTCGATTGTGCAAACACTGTAGTGAACGCGCCCATATCCCCATGCCCGCTTACACTACACGCTGCGTGTCCCTCGGTTTCTGTAAAAACGAAACCAACACACATTCAGTCGGCCCTAAACGACAGTGTTTTCAGTGTAGCAAATGTGCCCGTGGTCCCGCGCCCACATTTCCTCACAGACACGCCGAATCCCACGGGATTCGCCCCGCTCTCTCTCTCGGCGCTACCCGCCTCAGAGGAGATGAGCGCGGCCAGGCTGCCCGCTGTGATCAGCGCGCCCCCCGCCTCGAACGCCGTAAACACGGCGCTGTGTTCCCAGCACACGCGGGCTCTTGTGCCGCCGCTTTCCCGCGGCCAGAGCCCAGATTTCATTCTGCCCCTAGCTATTCACGCGGATGCGTGGTCAAGGCTTCCCGGGGTATCAGAGTGGGTGATGAACACTATAAAGAGAGGCTATTCGCTACAATTCGCTCGACGCCCTCGCCGCTACGCGGCGCGCGTCGAAACTACGGTGAAAAGCGAAGTATCTCATCTACTTCGAGCCGAGATAGCGAAACTACTGAGAAAGGGGGCTATAGAACCTTTATCTCAGGCTCAGAGCGAAGGGGGCTTATACAGCAGATATTTTCTGGTACCGAAGAAAGATGGTGGGCTCAGACCCATTCTAGATCTGAGGCTGCTGAACAGAGCGCTCGTGAAACGCCAGTTCAGGATGCTTACGACCAGGAAAATCCTCGCGCAAGTGCGCCAAGGAGACTGGTTCATGTCAATAGATCTGAAAGACGCGTATTTCCAAATACAAATAGCGTCCCATCACAGGCGATTCTTGAGATTCGCCTTCGAGGGCCAGGCATATCAATACACAGTCCTGCCATTCGGCCTGTCCCTAGCACCCCGTACGTTCACGAAGTGCATGGACGCGGCCCTCGCTCCCCTGAGACTTCGGGGCATGCGAGTTTTGAATTACTTGGACGATTGGCTGATTCTAGCTCGTTCACGAACGGAGCTCTTAGAACACAGGGCCACATTACTCGAGCACCTCGAGAAGCTGGGCCTTACAGTCAATTGGGCGAAAAGCTCACTGCTCCCCAGTCGGAGGATTTCCTTTCTGGGAACAGTGTTAGACTCGCTATCCATGACGGCACGCCTGTCACCAGAGCGCGGATTGAATATCCAGCACGTCGCGAAATCCTTCCGCCACGGCTCTATAGTCCCGCTCAGAAGGTTTCAGAAAATGCTGGGTCTTATGGCCTCAGCAGCCTCTGTACTCCAGTTGGGCCTGCTCCGCATGCGCCCACTGCAGCTATGGCTAAAAGCACGAGTTCCCCCCAGGGCATGGACCGCAGGTCTGTTTCGCCTCAGGGTCGACCATCAGTGCATTTCGGCTCTGAAACCATGGAAAGCGACCGACTGGTATCAGTCGGGCGTGAGTCTGGGGATCCCCTCAAGTGTGAAGGTGGTGTCTACGGACGCCTCCACTTCGGGGTGGGGAGCGCTGCTCGAGGGCAGACCGCTGGCTGGCCTGTGGTCAGTGCGGGAGAAGCTCCTACACATAAACTGCTTGGAATTGATAGCAGTCGACAAAGCGCTAAGGCGCTTCTGTCCCCAGATAACAGGCCACCACGTATTGGTCCGGTCGGACAACATGTCAGTGGTGGCGTACATAAATCGCCAGGGCGGCGTCAGGTCCCGAAACCTTTACAGGCTGACGGAACGCCTCCTGGTCTGGGCTCAGCACAACCTGCTCTCGCTGAGAGCGGCGCATGTGCCTGGTCACCTAAATGTGGGACCAGACAGGCTGTCCAGAAACAACGTTCCAGCAGGAGAATGGTCTCTGCACCCGCAGACGATCCAGCTGCTGTGGGAAACGTTTGGCAGAGCGCAGGTGGACCTGTTCGCGTCCCAAGAAAACGCTCACTGCCCGAGATTCTTCTCGAAAAGCCGGGACGCGCTGGCCCATGTCTGGCCCCGCCGCCCCCTTTATGCTTTTCCCCCTGTCTCACTCCTGCCTCAGGTGTTGGAGCGAATCAGGAGGGAGGGATGCCCAGTGCTACTCATAGCTCCGCTCTGGACAAACCAGTCGTGGTTCCCTGTCCTGATGCAGCTGACCAGCGCTGCCCCATGGCCGTTACCGCTGAGGAGAGACCTCCTCTCTCAGGCGGAAGGCTCGATTTGGCATCCTCGCCCAGATCTGTGGTCCCTGCACGCATGGGCCATCAACGGGTACCCGCTGACCTCCCAGAGGGAGTGCTAAACACGATCGCGCAGGCCTGTTCTCTGCGTGGTGTCAAGCGCAGGGCTTTTCACCTGTAGACTGCGGGGTTACGGAAGTGCTTTCCTTCCTTCAGGAGCTACTGGATAAGGGCAGGTCCCCTTCCACGCTCAAAGTATACGTGGCGGCCATAGCAACGTTTGCAAAACCGGTGTCTGGCCAGTCACTAGGAAAGAGCGACTTAGTCGTGCGTTTCCTTAGAGGAGCTCGGAGGCTAAACCCTCCCAGGCCCCCTTCAGTCCCGACATGGGACCTTTCCACGGTCTTGGAGGCCATGAAAGGCGCCCCATTCGAGCCAATCCAGTCGTCAGACATGAAACACTTGTCTTTCAAGACGGCGTTTCTTATGGCTCTCGCTTCAGTGAAGCGCGTAGGGGACTTGCAAGCGCTCTCAGTAAGCGCGTCATGCATGGAGTTTGGACCTAACGACTCTAAGGTCATACTCAAACCAAAGCACGGTTACGTGCCAAAATCCCTCAACACACCGTTCAGGGCCCAGGTGATTTCCCTGTCTGCCCTTCCGGTTCTCAATGAGGAGAAGGACGCGAGTCTCCTTTGCCCTGTCAGGGCACTAAGGGCTTATGTGTCCCGCTCGTCTGGTTTCAGACAGACTGAGCAGCTTTTTGTTTCGTTTGGCGGCCGTACTAAGGGACTTGCCGCGTCGAAACAGAGCTTATCCAGATGGATAGTTGGTGCCATAGCGCTGGCTTACACTTCTAAGGGCCTTCAGTGCCCTTTGGGTGTTAGGGCGCACTCCACGAGAGGCATGGCCTCCTCGTGGGCATGGTCTAGCGGGGTTACCCTGCAAGATATTTGTATGGCCGCGGGCTGGGCCTCGCCGTCTACATTTATAAAATACTATAATCTGGAGGTCCCCGCCTTACAAGCTAAGCTTTTAGCGGTATAGAATTCAGTGCTATCTGCCCGCTGTGCGGCTCGGATACTGAGTTTGGCCTGCGTATCGCTCACTGACCGGTACAGCAGCTCATTTAAAAATTGACACACTTGTGGCCACCCAGTTCAGGCTGAATGTTCACCCTGACGGTTTGGTTATTGTCATATGATTGGCCCCTTTCGGAGGCTATTTACAGGGAATGATGCTTCTAGCCTCTCTTCCCTCACTCTCTGTGAGTTTATGGTGATTATGCACTATATGCGCCCCGGGCTTCGGCCCCTGGGTCTTTGGTGTTGGATCCCTACCAGCACGGCGTGTTGCATTGTGTTCCCCATAGCGTAAGATATTACGCAGTACGAGAGATACTCTCGTAAGAGAACGTACTCGGTTACTAACGTAACCTCGGTTCTCTCTAGAGAGGGAACGAGTACTGCGTATCTTGCCGTGCTTGGAATACGCTCTGGTTCGCTTCGGCGATAAAAACCGACGTAAGAGCAGCTATCGAGCCAAGATATAGGGCGAGACCACGCCCTTTCTGGCGGGACGTGACGATATGGGCGCGAAGGGCCCCCATTCGTCGTGACGTCACGCAGAGCCTCTCTCGATAGGCTGCTGCTATTGCCGCAGAGCAGCCAATAGGCGCGCGAGCTGTCTCGCCTAGGTCTGCTTGCTGCTGCAAAGCGTTTTACATTAGTAAAAAATTAAGGATAATTTTTGGCTTCAATATCTCGTGGAAAAGAGTTTTCCCCATAGCGTAAGATATTACGCAGTACTCGTTCCCTCTCTAGAGAGAACCGAGGTTACGTTAGTAACCGAGTACGTTCTGTCGCAAAAGTTTCTTGGAGGAATGCAAAAATTGAAAGCAAATCAAAGCACTGAAATTGAATTTTTGCTCCCATCACATATTTCTTCTTTCACCATGTCCGCTTAGGAGCCCTGAAAGATCAGGATATTCAAAAAGGGAATTTTTCAGTTTTTAAAAGGAAAAAAAAAAACGTGTTCAATTTTAATTGAAACTTTTGAGGTTTAATTGAAACTTTGAGATTTTTTTTTCATTGGAATGATAATTGTAAAAACAAGGAGCTTGTACGGGATGAGAGATGGATGAGAGCGAGTTTAAAGGAAGATAACTGCAGATTAATAAATGAATATTGTTTGTAATATTATTTAAGTGTTTGTATTGTTGCTAGGAGGACGACCAAACAGTTGCCGTTTTATTTTACAATTAAAAGGAATAGATATAGTGCGCAGATTTCCTTTGTTTATACTCATGCATTGTTGCTAGGCGCATTGTTTATTTTTTCAATGGTAAAAATGGGCTATTTTTCCTAGCAGAAGCTTTAAGCTATTCTACCAGATGAAATAATTCAACTAAATTTAAATCAATATTTCATGTTCATTTATTTATTTAGCAAGTAGATAAATACAATAATATTTGAATAAATAAACTATATACATAATCCTTCGTTTTTAAGGGTTCTAAATGCGTTTACGTATCTTTCAACAGCATTTCATTACTGTCATGCCTTTTTGATCTTCCTCTGGTTAAACGTGCAACGTGACAAATACATATACATTCCTGCTACTGGATGGCACTAACCTGAACCCATTGAATAAAAAGTAAACAGGTTATGAAGCATCATGTCCCCGGATGTTTATTGGGACATGTAGCATATGGAGTGCATTTCCCACCAGCGACGTACGAAATGACTCAGTGACAGTCTGGGTAGGTTTCTGCTCGAGTACAGCCTCTCGGTCCCTCATCTCATTCTCCACGCATGGAGAGAGTGGATTAGAGCAGGGACAGTCTCCCTTTCACATTTACCCAACATTCATTTGCAAAGATTTACAGTGGCAGGCATATGGTAGAGTGTCCCTTGATCTGGGCATTTTAAAATATAAGGCCACGAGAGCGCAATGGCCACTTACGTAGACAACCATGTTGTTTGCCCATGTAAAAACTTGAAATGGCAAAATAAAGAGCCTCAGAGTGTGAGAGGGAGAGATAGCATGGGCGCGCTCCTTCTCTAGGAAGCAGCTCTTGGCTTTGGGCTGTCACAGTGTGTTTGATGCTCTCTCATCAGTATGCTCCATCCTGTGAACAGACTCAGGCTTCCCTCTCTAGCTTTA